>BMAW01075952.1:304922-323409 GCA_019974015.1 Nephila pilipes
AGCTCTTAGAAGATACTGTGTTCTTGATAATTTTCGTTGCGTTAGAAATGAAATGGTTAAAACTACTGTATCTAAAAAAATATTTTAAGGTATAATCTAAAATTTAAGTCAGGTTTTCAAGCTAAGAAGGATTAGGGAAGAAGGAATTTTTTTTCCATCTGAATGATACCATTACTCATACCCGTGGTATGCCCTTGGGGAAAATTTCTTTGCAGTATGTGTAAAAGTATGGATTTTTTTAAAGGAAATTACAGGTTTGAAACGAAAGAAATACGTTGAATTTTAATCATTTGCAACCTATCAGGATTAGGTATACGTATTTATCTAGTTTTTCTATTTCATGATACTAGTATAAATAACCGACTTAAAAAAAGTCCAAATAATATTTTGGGAATGCAACTAAATTTATTTAATATTTTATGGGTTTTGATTGCACCTGTATCAGAAAGAGAGTCGAATAATTTGAATTAAAAGTGGATAATGTTTCTTATGTGTATTTTTTTTCTTATTAAAATTTAATTTTTTCTATTATTTATACATCTAACCTTTGCAAGAATTGACAATTAAATTTCATTTGGCAATAAGTTAAAAGAATAGTAATAATTTAAGATTTAAAATATTGTAAGAACTTAACTCTTATTTTTCATTTTAAAAATATATATCCCTCATTTTCCATCAATTGCATAGACACGTTTATAGATAAGGCATCAGTAAACTTTTTATGACACGTCGAAAATGTTGAAAACATAAATAGAAAAAAATTTAATATAAATATAAAGTTCAAATACACTAATTTCAAGGGAAAAAAGTATTTTTCTGCATATAAAAAAGCGGGAAAGGAACACTAAAATTTTGCGTAACTTAATTAACATTTCAAAATTTTGATATTATGATGAATATTTGCTTAACATTTCTCCACAATTTACATTGCTTCAAACAATCTCTTGGAAGATTGCCTTTCATAAATTCATACCAATATTAAAATGAAACGCTGCCCACACATATAAAAATATTTGAGAACAGTTGAAGAGTCATTTAAAACTCGCTTAAGATTTCAAAAAAATTCTTCTAAATAGAATAAGTTAGAAATCATAAAAGATAAAATGTTGCTGCTGTAAGAAAGATCCAAAAAGATACAACACAATAACCCGAATAGTAGAGAATGTAAATTGTCTTTTTCTGTCGATAATAAAGAAACGAAATGGAAAAAGGATTCACTAAACGCATGATATTAAAACTCGAATAGTTACAATTGTTTCTTATCTTCTACTGTGACCTCCTTAAATTTCTCCTTTTCAGGGATAATATTTCTCTCTTCAGTCTTGGCCGTAATATATTTTTCTATAAAAAGCTTCGACGAAGCCTCTGGAGATGGGACAGAGTTTAAAGCCCTTGCTCGTTCCAAGGTTCATCATAACCTATTTTGTTGTTGTAGAGAGCCTTCTTAACAAACGAAGTCCGTGCATTTATATCTTTTATATGGCTGTGGTAGCCTACTGGTCAAGGTCATGAACTCGCTGCCGGCGGTTTTCGTTCAGTCGATCCTTGGCCGCCAAAGACCTGCCGTGTAGCCGGGGCTGATGCACGTTAAATATGTTCGGAGCCCAAAGTCCTTCAGTAGGTGTGGATGTTAGGAGAGGAAGGGGGGCGGTGCCAGCTCAGGTGTCATCTTCGTCACTTGCCAGTGGCTCAAAATTACGAGGTCCGTCGTCAATAGCCTCGTGTTGCTTCTAGTGCGACGTTACTAAAAACTTAAAAGAAAAAAAAACTATACATTTTATCCTAAATTAGAAGAAGAGATTCAAATTTTTATTAATATCTGACATATTTTTATGAGCAATTCATTGATTTTATATTGATAGATAATAGATTTATGGCAATTAAAATAGAAATTTATCAATGAAATATTTTTCCTATAACAGGTCAATTGAAAAGTCCCCTGCCTGACACATAGATGGCGCTACTAGAATAAATAAATATGTTTTTTAGTTAGCTCTAACCTTCAAAAGACGCGTGTATAAATTTGACAGCTGTCGGATCATTAGTTTGTGAATTATAGCATTTTGAGTAAAGCAACTTTTGTTATTGTGAAAAAAATGGATAAAAAGGAATTTCGCGTGCTGATAAAATATTGCTTTTTGAAGGGAAGAAATACAGTTGAAGCAAAAACTTGGCTTGATGCCGAGTCTCCGCACACTGCCCAAGGAAAATCAACCATCAAGGATTGGTATGCTTAGTTTAGACGTGGTGAAATGAGCACCGAAGACGGTGAACGCTGTGGACACCCAAAAGAGGTTGTTACCGACGAAAACATTAAAAAAATCCACAAAATGATTTTGAATGACCGTAAATTTAAATTGAATGAAATAGCAGACACTCTAAAGATATCAACTGAAGGTGTACATGTTGTCATTCAGGAATATTTGGGTATGAGAAGGTTCTGTGCAAAGTGGGTGCCGCGCGATTTCACTTTTGACCCAAAACAACGACGAGTTGATGATTCGGAGCAGTGTTTGAAGATGATCAAGCGTTATAAACCCGAGTTTTTGCGTCGATATGTGACAATAGATGAACATGGATCCATCATTTCACACAGAAGTCCAATCGACAGTCATCCGAGTGGACTGCACACGATGAACCCGCTCCAAAGCGTGGGAAAACGCAACAGTAGGCTGGCAAGGTTATGGCGTACGTATTTTGGGATGCGCATGGAATAATTTTCATTGACTACCTTGAAAAAGGAAGGACCATCAACAGAGACTATTCCATAGCGTTATTGGATCGTTTGAAGGACGAAATCGCCGAAAACGGCCGCATTTGAAGAAAAAGAAAGTGCTGCTTCACCAAGACAATGCACCGTGTCACAAGTCAGTGAAAACGATGGCAAAAATCCCTGAATTGGGCTTCGAATTACTTCCTCATCCACCGTATTCTCCAGATCTGGCCCCCAGCGACTATTTCCTGTTCTCAGATATCAAAAGAATGCTCGTTGGGAAGCAATTTTCGTCGAATGAAGAGGTGATCGCCGAAACTGATGCTTATTTTGAAGCAAAGGACAAATCGTACTACAAAAATGGTATCGAAAAGTTGGAGGGGCGCTGTAATCAGTGTATCACCCTTGAAGGGAATTATGTTGAATAAAAATAACTAATTTTGCAAAAATAATGTGTTTTACTATGGTAGGCCGGGGAATTTTTAATTGACCTTTTATTATGTTTTCCCTAAGTAATGTTTTTTTCCTACTGAATATTTATAATGAATAAATTCTTATTTTTTCAAAACCATTCGATGTTTTTTAATACTTCATTTCTATCACTTAATTACGAGCTAGTTTGTAGCATAATCAAGCGAGTTTGTCACAGTTATTAGAATCAAATGCATTTTAGTCGAAATAGACAAGAAAATGATCTTATTTCTAAACATCAAAAACGAAGATCTTGATTATAAATGTGTTATAAACGGAAGAATATTTTTATATATATATATTAAGAAAGGTTTTGATCAATATAATGTAATAATTCTTTTAAACAGAAAAGTTATCAGTAAATTCCGCGAAGTATTTAATATTTCAGAATAATTAGCTTTGAAACATAATAAAACTGAAAAACATAGTATGCCTTTTTATATGAAATATAACACTAAAAATAAAATAGTTGATTGAAATTATCATTTAGAACTCATAAGATTATGCGAGGTGCACATTTAATAGAATATATTCAAGAAAGTTTATCTAGTTCAATTAAGCAAATCATGCATGATTAAAATATTTGAAATATAAGCTATTTTGCTTACGTAAAGAACTGAAATTTGGATATAACCTCTTAAATACGTTTAAATCAGTTCATTCAAAAGCACCAAATTCATCACACTATATATATATATATACACATATATATATATATCAAGCATATTTTGAAACAGTAATGTAATAAATTTTACAATTTCATTAATGCAGTTTTAGTAATATTGCTTAAAGATGCATGGAATACATTTCAAGAATAAAACAAATTCCGAAAATTTCCCTAATCAGTCCACCAAAGAGGTGTTTGATAATGCATAAATTAATTCCTCGACCACTTTCTTTTTTTCAAAATAAAGTGTGCAATGCATGTGATTTGTTTATTTTAATTTTGTGGCAACAATAACACCTTTAATTTAAAATATATTCACTTTCATAATTTATCAGTTTTTTTTAATTCTAATGTATTGTTGAATAACGTTTCAAAAGGTATTATCGAATTTGGTGGCAAAATGTTTTCCTTGCTAAACTTTGTATAGAGCATTTTTAAATTTTTTTTATTTGGAAAGTGAAAGAGACACTATTTTATTCAAGAAGTATAGCTAGACGAACAATAAACAGCTTTCTCTGCGAAATATTTCAAAATTAATTTATAATGAATGAAATGCATTGAAAGGTTAAAATTAAAGTTATTTAAAAAAAAAAAGTTATTGATCAGAGGAGATGAATTAACATGATTCTAAAAGCTTGTGTGTGTTGTACACTGTGCTTAAAAATATTAGATTTTAATTTTTCATGCATAAACAAATAGTGCTAAGAAGACATAATGAGATGGAAGTTTTCCCGTATGTAGAAATTGCAATGCGTACGGGGATTCGATAGAATCCGTTTTCGATAAAATCATAAAAAAAAATTGAGCAGCTTTACTGTATTAAATTTTGTGTAAAGTTTGGAGATATTCAAGCGAAAGGAACCAAGCAGATAAAAAAATAAATGAATAAAATCAGAAATGAAGGCGTACAAAAGAGTTTTATGGTTCAAGAGTCAAATACGGCTTTACAAGCTGCGCTAAGAATCAAATGAAAAAGTACCAAATTTCAGTCCAGAGAGAGTGTGATGTGGACCAGCTATTCTGATTCTCAAAAATAGAGGTTTTAGCATTGTTTTCGGCTGTGAAATATTCGTTGGGAGAAGCATAAAATGTAAATCAAAAGTGGACGACATTACAAGAGATAAGTGTAATATAGTTGATTCTGAATATGAATATTTTTTATGAATAAAATTGAGATATTCTTTGAACACATTAGTATATATATATATATATATGCAAATATTTAATTTTTTGGAAAAGTTTATTATTTTTGTATTTTTGTTTACTCAATATTTTTATCTATTTTATTTAATAAATAAGTAGTGAATGGGATGGTTTGGATCCAATAAAACGTTATTTAAGCACGCATTTCAGTCTAAAGTCGTAACAATAAATCAAATTACTTTATGTCCTTCCTTCGATTTAAAAGTACATTTATTTTTATTGAAAAGATATTACATGTAAAGTTTTTAATTTGTGTACTAAATATATACTATATTACCTATTATTACACATTTAAGTATATTATTATAAAATATGTTTGCATATATATTATTTAAATCATATATATCAAGATACAATGAATTAATCGCAGTTGCTTAAAGTTTCGTTATTTAAAATGAGAGAAATATGTCTTACTTTTAATCCATCCTTATTATCGAATAATGAGATTCCAAACATTCCTCATACACCTTTGAATATATACAGCCCTAAAGCGTCACCTTGTAAATGGGAAACCCTGCTTACATCACTTGTCATGATATGAGTCGGCACCATTCATTACCGGATCAAACGTTACAAGGGGATTCCAAGTATTGAATCCTTGATCAATTGCGTACTGTACATTGCTTCCACGCAATACCACTGTCATTTCAATCAACTGCTTTCAAGCAATCAGACAGCTCCCATCTCCTTAGTTATATCGTCAGTGTTGCGAATAATGCAACTTCTCAGATAGTTAGGTATATTTGCTGCCTTAAGCGTAATTACCTTATTTCGACAGGAAACGCTGTTTAGAAAATTATTATTCCAGATACCTACGGTATATGTTTTAATATATCTTATTGAGTAGATTTAACGTTTCATCTTTCTATTTGTTAATTGACTCCGTTACTCCATTGGAAGACAAGACCTGCTTTGGAATTGCCTTATCCTTATTAATATAGAAGAGAAATCGATCTCAACTCTTTTTCAAATAGAAAAATTCTGTAAAATTAATTATTAATATGTCATTTATATTTAAATTGTCTTCATTAAAGGATAACTAGCACTTTTTTTAAATGAATCATTCATTTATACTTAATGTAATTAACCATTTCCCTGTACAATACTAATTTCATATATTTTCTTCTATAATTTAATGACAGAGTTTTTAAAATTAAATGCTAATTACGGAGTATAATTAATAAATAAAAATATTTATGTAACCAGAATTTATAATTATAGAGCATTATTTTATTTTTCCGATGCAACATGGTAAACAAGAATTAGTGTCATAACTATTTAAACTTATGTTGTGAAATTTTTCCTGTTTCTTGACATTTAATGAAGATAGCCTTAAAAATTTAAAAAAAAAATGTTTCATGTGAAGTTTTCCTGAGAACGGATGTAGCAACCAAAATGGATAACTTTTAAAAATTAATTATTAAATTATTTAAATATTAGAATTAAAGCGAATGATAATTTGTCAACATAATAGAAAATTGATTTATTGGGTAGGAATTGGACAGAAAAATATTTTGTAAACAGTTTATTTTGAAACGTGCTCGGGTGACCATTTTGTTGTTGACTAAAAAAAAAAAAGTCTCTTGGGTGGTTAATAACAGAATTCTGGACATAGAGTTTTTAGACTTTCTTACCGCATTCTATCTATTATTTTCAAAATTAGTTTTACTTTTACATAAATGATAAAAAATTAAATCACAATTAAGTTTCAAATTCTTGTAAGTCGAAATTTATAGAGAAAGCACTTAGTAATAGATCTGTAGATTTTGCTTTCAAAATTGACTGAAAACGTCGAGAGCTAACTATCTAATTAAATAAATGATTTGAAAATGGAAGACCTATGTCTTTAGAATTGTTTTGATTGCGGCTACTTTGTTAGTTATGAAGAAGAAAGAATTAGATTGATTCAATTATTTTGTATAATTACTCATTTTCCATCACGAGAAAGATTTATTTGATTTGATTTATGCCAACAACAATTATATTTAGCTTAAGATACATACTTAATTTATTAATTTCTTTTTTTCTTTAATTTTAATACCTGAACTGAATATTTTGTTGGCTTACACATTTGGGTGTTTATTTTGATTCTAATATTAAGTTTAATAATTTCATTTTAGGGGCATAATTACTTCATTCTTTTTGTCTTCACATTTTGATTGTTTTGACAAGTTGGAGATGGAATGAACAATAAAGTGATATATGAAGAAAATAATCAATTTATTTTAAAACTTTTAAGTTAATGGTTGAATTCAGAGTTATATATATATATATATATATATATATATATATATGTATATAAATAATTCTTCCTGGCAATGGTATTGCCCTCTTTTAAAAGACAACAGATTTTTTTTTAAAAAATTCATGAGAGATTATATTTTCGATCGATATATTATGAATACTTTTACTTGGAAGGAAACTAATTAAAAGCAATCAGTTTTTCCTTTTATCCTTTGATATCAATTTGGCATTAAATATATCTCAAATATTCTGTGCGTTTCATATTCTATGAAACAAATATTCAAGAAATACATATTTCAAATAATTCTTTTACATTTAACATTACTATGATTTTTTTTATCATACATTTTTTATTCATACCTTAATTATCACTTATTTTCTGACAATTTTACGTTTTTTTAAAAAAATCTTTGAGTAGATGAATAAAGCAGTATTTAAAATGTAAAAAAAACATCCTTGAAATATTTCATGACAAACAATATCTCTTGCCTGAATTAAAACTCGCGAAATGTCCTCCCTTTCCCCCTTTTTTTATTCCCTTATTAAACGAAATGTTTCGAACAATTAAAAAATTGAACTCAATTATTTTCTCTGAAATGATATGAACTAATGTGAATAAGAAGGTATTTTTTTAATATTCTATAAATACACTTTTTTACACTTTACTGTTGTCTACATGTGATAATAAAGAATAAGAATTCAAAGCTCGAAACACTTCTTCAGGTAACAAAACTCTCCAAAATTACTGTCCTATTCTGAATTCTTTATCTTAGTGGCTTTCAATCCATGGTTCACCTAAACAATGTTGTTCCGGGAAAATATTTCTAATATTTCGGGTAAAAATCAAATATATAATTTAAAATGTTGAAAGTGAACGGCCAAGTGAACTTCTCCTTTTTGTTGATTACTTCAATGTACGGCTTCCTAAAACCAAACCCCCAACAATAATATTTATAATTTGCAACATTATCCATAAGTTTAAGTTACTATGCAGAATAGAATTTATCCAGATATTTTTGTTACTTTTTAGTAGTAGTTAAAACTATAATATTCCCCCGTACAATTGTGAAATAATATTTTCTATGTGTTTGTAATCAGTAAATGTGTATGATAAACGTTTTAGTCTTATATGTGGTTTACTTAATACGCTACTAATTGCTGGAAAAATAGACTTCACTTAACAAACCGAGTGATATACAAGAAAAATTAAACAAGTACATTATAATGATTGGAAATGGAAGGGTCCATTTGAAATTATTTTGGACCTTTGTCAAAAATGAATATCCGGCTCCAACAAATAGAGCCGTGAACACATTATTATTATTCAAGTCATATATATTTGCTAGTAGGATTTTAACTCCCTGATTAATATTAAAAGAAAGAAACATGAAATTCTGTGAAATTTTAGAAGGAAATTGCAAGAGCCTCTGCAATTTATTCCACCCAACATTTCTGAAATCTACAAGCTCATGTATCACTTTAAATTTGAGAATTATTTAGAAATTGCAATTTTAAATTATTCTTAAATAAATATGCTTGCATCAATCAAATTTTTTTTTATTCTTTTATAAAAACACTTTGATGCAACGTTTTTTATTATCTCTGTGGTTTTAAAAAGCGGTCACGTTAGCCTAGTGATCATGGTTAAATTATAGGTTCGAGCCCTGATGCCACTAAAGACCCTCCGTGTAGCGTGGCTGATGCACCCTTGAATTAGATAGATTCGCAAAATTACGAGATCTGTCACCAATAGCCCTAGGGTTGCTTTTCAGTACGACAATAAGTATTCACAATAACATTCAATCAAACAATCACAACCAAAAAGTTGGTCACTCTTACTTTAATGCTTTGGTTAAATTAAAAAAATGTTCCGACTCCCCAAATTACTAGAGTTTAATGTTCCCCGCCTTCAAAAAGATTAACTTATTTTACTGCAAAGACTCCTTTCTTTCCAAAGTGATCTAATTTCCTTGTGTAAAACATGTTTCACATTTTAGCTCCTATACTTTAATGCTAAAATGATACTGATAAACGAAAAATTAAATATTTATGAAATTTTTTCAAATATTAAAAACACCGTTTATATATAATGAATGGATACATAGAGGTTTACAACATAACAAATCTATTTGAAAACTGGGACATTTTTCTGTAAGGAATGTGTTCCGAGTATGAATCAGACTGTTTCGTAAACGTCTTAAGACTACCGTCCTTACTCTGAATGGAATTTGGAACTTAATAAAAAAAGAAAACTTTTTTTTCTATCAGCATAATGATGCTTTCTTAAAAACAATTACGTAAAAAAAATCTAGGAATGTTGTTATTTCATCATGAATGGTTTGCACTGAACAACATTCGTAAATCTTTTTATTTTATTCATAAATGTATTTCCTCACTATGTGTTCGGAATGAAATTGGAATTCTTTCTTGGTTAGTTTCATTCATCTATCTCTCAGGGCCTGTTTAATCTTTGGAAGTTCAAAAGAAGATTGAATTAATTTTTAGAAGGACTATTTCCTTTGTTCGACTTTTCCAATACAGCAATTTGTACTTCAGACTTTGTTTTCATTTGTCTGGAAGAATTTTGCTTCATTTCAATTCAAAATAAAAGTTTTATTCCATTAATATAGAAGTTCTAAAGATAGATAGAAGTAATTCAAGACATCCTGCCTGCTTTAAAAATTTCAAAAGTTTAACGTATTTCAGTTATGTGTTTATTTAAGCTACTCACTTCCAGTCTGAAAAAATCAGCCATAAAATTTATAATTATACTAGACATTAATTCACATATAAATATAAAAATACTTAAAATAAATAGCAAAAAATAAAGCTCTCAATGTAAGAATAATATTGTTCTAATTTGATTGCTGTGAATGAGCATACTATACACATTTTGAAATTCGAGACATTTAAAAAAAAATCTCAGATTTTTTGAAAGGTATCGCTTATCATTTGGGAATAACAGGTATGACTAATATATGATAATACACCTGAAATGTAGATCGTAATACAATGTTGCAATAATACATTATTATATTGCATATTTAATAAGAAGTCATAATGTTTTTATAATTTTGATCTTATAAGTTAGGAATGTAGAAACTTCATAAGACATGATATGTTGAGATTTAGATTTAAAAAAGTCAAAATGATGAAAAATGCTCTATGAAATTTGATGAATCGTTATAATGACTTATAAGCAACATCTGATTATTTCTAACACTAAACTGGTTGTTATTAGAGTTAATTAAATTTTCCAAAATACAAATATAGCCTTTTATCAAACAACTTCAATAATAATTACTCTTAAGAAGGTTAAGTAATGCAGGGTTACTTGAAAACATTTGTTACTAATCACTTATAAATTTGGAATTCAAATGAGATGTTTACGCATACTTTTAAGATATTTAAAAATGTCACACTCAAACTAATCTCCGAATGGCTTTATTTGTAAAACTCTCAAACACTGTGATTATTATTCGAATTTTTGAGTAGTTCTCTGCGATACTAATCCAGACCATACAAATGTGGTTTAGTTCATATTATTTCAGTAAGAAATAACTTCCTAGATAATTTATTACCCTTCTCAAAATGTTTATATTTGTCTGTTGAGATTATTATATAAATAGCTATGCCTTACTAATAGCAAACGTGTTTCCGTAACTCAGTTTCAATTATTTTAAGTCGAAATATTTAAAAAAATGTTACAGTATTTTAATAAATTTTACTGATTGTATGTATTTGTCAGTAGGAAATGTATTTGATTTCTAATTTTTAAGTGAAATTTTTAGTTTTGGTTAATATCTGAAATTTTAAAATGAAATCAAACTCAATTTTTTACTGCACTGAGGGTATTGAAATTGCAACATCAAAATGGAATAATCTGACGAACATAAACCACATTAAAGAAGGAATAAGTATTTCAGTGCATTTAGAAGACACAGGAGGGAGAAACAACATATGAAGCACTGAAAAAAGAAAAGTCGTGTAGTGGATTTCTCATTCGAAAAGGATTTTGTAGGGTCGGAGTTTTCTCCGAATATCATCGTGTCGTCATGTTCTGACCTTCCTCGATACTCAAGGTATTCAATACTTGCTCTGGTCCGCACGGTCTTCAGATCTGTTGCTCTTTGAAAACATCTGGTCATGGGTTGCTGTGAGACTGGCCCACCACCCCTCTTCATTTAATACAGTTGAGGAAATGTGGCATAGACAAAGTACCATGAAATGAGTTTGCCGTTTATGTCATCCAAGCTCAGTTCGACTCTATGCCTAAACGATAAAGTTCGTTTTAGCTGCCGTGGGTGGCTGCAATTTCCATTAATTTCGTACCTCTGTAAACCCCCAAATTGTTTGCAAATTTAATCATTTCAAATCTTCATGCCATACTATTAACGTACAACATATATATATGTAATGATTTAACTTTTAATTCAATAATTACCCTAAATAATAAATTAACTTTTTATTCTATCTCATTCCCTAATACAAAAGTACAGAGTTCATTCTTATTTCCTGATCCCCTTCCAAAGTATCCTATAATTTATTACATCACGCGCTCTTGAAAAGGATTAATTCTGCTTAAACTAATTATAAATCTGTCAAAAACAATCCCTTTTTAATTCCCTATCTATTATATTCCCCTGGAATCCCCGTATTCATACCACGTGCTTATGACGTTTGATGGGAATTTTCCCTAGTATATAACCAAAAACACAACGAAAAACGCTCTCTCTTTCATACTGCTCTTACTCTTTTTCATACAACTGTTCTGCTCTTCTTACCTAAATAATGTAACCTACTACCTAATGAAAATGGTCTCTCTCTCACAGCTTTAAATAAAAGTGAAAATTCAATACACCTCGAATGTTATTGATATTATGATACGTTACATTAGCTTTGTAGATTGTTACATATATAGAGAGAAATATATATATATTATTTGCTTTCTTCATTGTGTTGAAATTTTAACGGGAAGAAGTGCATTTGAGTACATTTCTTTGTTATATATATTTTCTGATTAGGTTTGAAAATTAAAAAAAAAAGGTTTTTTGGAATGGAAAAAATGTATTCTGTTCCGTTGAAGGAGATTTCTATAATTATTTCTGCAAAAAAATATCGAACTTTTACAGTATTTAAGCTTTCGCATTTCAAAATCAAATATTGATCATTTTACTTGAAAGGCGTTTACTGGTTGCCTTAGTCTAATGTCATAGAGCAAAATTCAAAGTATTGAACACGTTTGAAATAAAAGGTGCCACAATATAATTTTTTTCATGTGGTTATAATTCGCATGTCCTTTGAACGAACATTCTTATTAAAATATAGAAATACATACTTCTTTTCATTAACATATTAATTAAATTTTCTCTATAAGAAATAAAATTGACAGCTTTATATTCAATACAAAAATACTCTATACTTGCAGTATGCATATTAATATTGGTTGTAATTGGGAGGTTCATTCCTTTTTAAATTTTGTAGACTGGAGAAACTCAAAGATATTTTTTGCTTCAGTTTGATCGAAACATTACTATCGATACTTAATATACTAATTAATGCTAAGTAAAACAACCTAGTCAAATTATTATCATGAGGATAATACTAATTACAAAGTACACTATAGAACGCTGCTTACTATATGCAACGTATTCAAAACTCGATTCATACACCCTATAATCCCGAATATAAGCCGATCCTTGTATAAGCTTGAGTTGGATTTTTTCCCCTTCAAAACTTTGTCTAAAATTCAGATCCCGTATATAAGCCGAAGTCTTGGTTCGTACTTTTAAGAAGTACAAAATCAATAACTGTATATTTGACAGTAAGGACGATTTTGTGTATGAAAATAACATACATTCTAATATGGAAACCATTGAAAGTGACGCTATGCAGCTAGACATTTTAATGGCCGAAGGTGAATTCGATGAAGGATTCGAACTACGATATGTATTTTAAAGTATTCATATTACTTTTTTACTCCTTTTTGCATAAAGGCAACACTCAAAATATAAATTAGAAGATTAGAATAATATTCCTCCTCCATTGTTATTTTTATGTAAGCATTATATGATATTCTCTTATTAGTTCTAGTATATTCTAGTATATTCGTTAGCCGGATGTAAATTTCACAAACATCAGAATTTGAAGTTTTTTCGATGATTCAGTAACATAAACACTTTCGAAAATAAAGCTAATAATGATAATTTTATTGATGAATCGCTGTAATATTGAATGATGAATTGATTTGATATTGAATGATGTATTGATATGTTATTGAATGATAAATTGATATGACATTGAATAATGAATCGATAAGTTGATATGGTAATGAATAATGAATTGTTAAAATTAATAGTAATTTCGCTCATGATTATTTTCCTCATAAGTTTAAGATACATAAATTACGAAGATACAACCGTCCTACAATTAGTGAATAATTGTTTGCGAGCCTCTTACGAAAAAGTATTAACATGTTTTGCGACCTGTTGGAACTATATATAAGTCAACCCCGGTGATTTAGTTTAGCAGAAGTATAAAAAATTCTTCGCTTATATAAGGAAATGTACGGTAATCTCTTTGTATGCCCTCAAAATTGTTCAGTGGCCATGATAGCCTAGTGGTC
The DNA here is from genome assembly GCA_019974015.1 of Nephila pilipes. Taxonomy (NCBI): domain Eukaryota; kingdom Metazoa; phylum Arthropoda; class Arachnida; order Araneae; family Nephilidae; genus Nephila; species Nephila pilipes. The sequence goes on from BMAW01075952.1 coordinate 318,846, forward strand.
ATGGTTTCGCATTCGTGGCCGATGATTTGCGTTGAGTCACAGGTTCGAGCCCCGGACATTAAAGATCCGACGTGTCCGTGCCACTTTCTGTTGGGACTGATCTGTCGTTAAATCTTGTGGTGAGGAAGTTTGGAGAGGGGGAGCTATTTAATCAATCAAATAATTTTACCGCATATAGAGACACCGGAGTCGACCCATACGATTTCTCATGTTATTTTTGATAACGCGATTTCTCTTGGGTTTCTAATTAATTATTGATTGACTAAACTTATTAAACGGTATTTAAGAGTTAAGCATGTTAAAAAATTTTGTAATACGTTACAAAAATGAAAATTTTTGTAATATCAATAACTATATACATAGGAAAATTACATCATTTGATATTAATAAAAATTTTATGGCACACAATAATAAAAAAAAAAAGTAAAAGTCATTTTCTCATGGACTATATTAAATGAAATTATTGATTGACTAAATGAATTCTTACTGTACTCAATTTTGGGACACTTTCAAAACTATTTAATATTTTTATTAAGTTTGAAATATATTTCATTATAAACTCTTCATAAGTTAATAATAAATTTTGATCTCTGAGTAAATGTTTTCAATTTGCTCTTTGTATTCATCTTTTCCTCGTTTTTGATCTTCTTTTTGAAGTCTTTTCGGAACGTTTTGAAAAATGAAAGCAATCTACTAAATTTATTCTAATGGAAAATTAGAGTGTCGTCCTTTGAAATTCGAATAAAAGTTCTCAAATACGAAACATTAAGCAGACTGTCAGCAATCAACTCATTTCTTCAATAAAAGATCTTCAGGGCACGCGAAGGACTTGCACTTAACTGTATCTCCCGGAGCTATGTTGAAGTCTTTGCAAACATATTCTGAATTGAGAATTTGAATGAAAATAGTAAAAGAAAATAATACAAAAATAATACATCAATACAAAAAATTACGAAGACAAAAGAATAAAAGTGAGAAATCAATGATAGTCTTCGAGGATGTAACATCTATTGGAGAGTTTCTCCTCTTTCTGAAGTGTGTCATATTCTTTTTTCTTTCTTTCGTCAATAAAACAGAGTTTATTTACACTATCTCTAGAGTTTTTTTTTAGGTTTCGATAGATTTCTTTTCCCTCTTTACATCTTCAACAACAGTCCTTTTGTTTATTTGGCTCCCAACTTACTTTGTTCTAGAACTTACTTAAGTAATTTCAGTCCACAGAAATTACGAGCCATTTTTTTAAAACTCCATGATCACTTTCTTACGTCATACTTTACTTCATTACATGAACCTTAATAGACATTGCTTGACTTTTAAAGTGATTATTATTAAGATAACGGGAGTTTTCATGTCACTAATGGCTGTTTAAGTATGACATGTTTTACATGTTGGTTAATTCGAACAGTTCTTAAAAATTCAAGATATATTCTTTTCACATTATTTTATAAATTGTTAAATGACTATAAATGTAACATTTGATAATTAGTTATTTCCTAGTTAAGTTTAAATTAATTGCAAAATCTCCAAAAATTAGTAATATTTTATTAGAGAATTTAAAAATTCATTTTACTTCATAAAACTTGGTGTATTATTTATATTTATAATAACTACGAAAATTTAAATATTTAATAAATCCCATGCTTAAAATTGTCATTGAAAAACATTTTTATTTTTAAGGTACCGCCCGAAGATGCATATTACTTTATAGATTGCTGCAATCGTTTTTAAAATTTTTCCTTTGTTTTCTAGAAAAAACTGTATTTTTTAAAGTTTTTCAGTAAATGTTATTAAATCTAAATGTTGCTATATAATTTCAATAACCCATTTTCCTTTGAAATGGAACTCATTTGAAATAGCATATTGATATTGTAACACCATTTCTTATTCTAAAAACAGAAATAAAATAAATAAAAATACTACACTTTAAGGCAAGAAATATGTTTTCAGAAAGATAAAAAAATAATTTTATTAAAAAAACTGATCATGAAATGGTATCAGTTGTAGAGTTTTATGAAATGGATGTTGTTTAAAAGGGTTTGATTTCCGGAGGAAGTATGTCAATTTAACAACCCTTTTAAAGTGAACCATTCACGAGATACGTACGAATAAAAACAGAAATGAAATAAAGAAGATAATAATTGATGTCATAAATAATTACTTTGACTACGAAAGGCAAGGTTAACTGTTCCTCGAATTAATTTGTAGATATAAATATTGAGGAGAATGAGTCAGAACAAGGAATAATAAAAACACAGAATAATTAAAAATAGGATATAGTGTAGTATAGAAGAAATACTGAAAGGTTAATAAATATAGGGGTGTTTAAAGGTAAGGAAATATTGAATTTAGAATATACGGATTGAAAAGCATACAAACATAAATAGTTTAATTAAGCTAGTGAATTTTGCCTAAAAGAAATGGGCTTGAAACGCAAATGTTTCCAAACTAAACGCACACCAAACGTGACACAATTGTGACTCAATGCAACTGTGTTTGGTATGATATGACTCCGTGCCAGAAACTAGACCAGGGGTGGCGAACCTTTATGTATCAACGTGCCATTCTTTCTAAAAAAATGTTTAATGAGGTTATAGATGTGCCGTCAAATAATGTTGACTTCGTGATTATTGGGAAAATAATAATACTAAATGCTATCAACTCAAAACTCTTAATTTACTAAAAAAAACATTTTGCAATGTCTCAATTATACGCTTAATTCAAATTAAAGTAACATTAGTGTGACTTCTGTTGTTGTAGATTAAATGACAAATAACTTATATAAGGGTTGCAAATTGTTACTTTTAGCAGAATGCACGATGGAATCATCTGTCAAATGGTTTCTACGCCAGTCTTTAATGTTATTCATCTCTGAAAATAATGACTCGCAGGCATAGGTAGATGAAAATATGGTTAAAATAAAACGAGCCAGTTTCTTCAAATAGTTAAATGTGTCTGATAACGAATCCCATGATTCCAAAATTTTGTTATTGGCATTTTTACTTATATTGCTTGTCATTCTTTCTGTTTCAATTAATTCCAACTATTTCCTTGTTTCAATAAATGTTTGAATCCATATTGAGCTAGACTGGAAATCAATCAGCTGCATTTCAAATTCTTCAATTTCCAACCAATCGGATTGGGACAAGTTCGTTTATCAAATGAAGTCACATCAGGGTACATAATAAACTTGAGTGTTTCCGAAAATTCTTTGAACTTAGAAAATCTCGCTGAAAATTCATTGATTGAAGAATCAATTACAGAAATAAATTCTTCAGTGACTGTTTCTTCGCCCGATTTCTCATGTATATCTAAATCGTTGTTAATTTTTTTTTCAAATTTGGTAAATACTTGTAGTTTCTTGTATTAATATTGTTCCTGTGAGAAAACACGCAGTTTAGCGTCAAAAGCGCGAACGAGATCTATCATGATGATAATTGTTTTATTTGTGCCTTGAAGCTTCACGTTCAATTCATTAAAACATGTCTGTAAAAAACATCAATTTTGAAAGCGACATAATATCCAACAACTGTGGGTATTGTTCAATTGTAGTCCACGATGTAACTATAATAACAAACGAGCGCGCTTACTGTTCGCCGACCCGCGCCCGAACACTCCGTAGCGTAGAATCACTCCCGTTCGTTCATAATAAGCTTCATAGTGAACTTTGTGATAGCTGGCGTACCCAAAATATTGTGTCAGATGCTATTGGTTCGCCATTCCTGAACTAGACCAACCGACTCCCAATCAGCAAGTGAAATCTCAGAATAAACGCATACATATCTCATGTACGGTTCACTTTAGACCAGGGCTTCTTAAACTTTTGTCATTCACGACCCCATTTATGATTGCGAGTTTCTTGACAACCCCATACAAACCTTGACGACCCCATACAAACCTTGACGACCCCATACATGAATCATTGTTTAGCTGCAGGTTGCACGTGTGTACGCGCGCGCATTCCTCCCTTTGATTTTGTGTGATATTTAGAGGTGGCGGTCAGAGTGGAAAGTCAGCGGCGCGCGGTTTATTCAACATGTATGATACCGACAAACGCACTAACAATGTATAGACACAGTATAATAATAGCGATCATCGATCGTTTACTGCTGTCGGTGGAGATAGCTCAAAACCTTCAACAAATGCGCGTGTCTAGACGCTGCAAGTCCACTGTATTCCGCCAACTCTAGTGATGTTATAAAAGGGTATCTATAAATATTTGACATTAAAATCTCTCGCGACCGCAGAATTTTGCTACGCGACCCCATTTGGGGTCGCGACCCATAGTTTAAGAAGCCCTGCTTTAGACGGATTATTTAACTGGCATATATTTACTTAGGTCCATCGCTTTCAAATGTCGTTTTTATAAATCTCGAAGCACGATTCTTGATCATTCTTCAGGAAGTGTTCAGCTAATTCTTCCCGAGGAAATCGTTCACATTTTCTCTGAAACGAGACAAAGAATTTTTTCCCCATAAGTATAAATGTGGGATTTATACAATATACTTCCTACACTATAGGGCGTCACAAATCAGACCTCTGTTTTGTAGCCTTATCTGAGGGATGC
>BMAW01075952.1:323419-364856 GCA_019974015.1 Nephila pilipes
GAGACAAGGAATTTTTTTCCATAAGTATAAATGTGGGATTTATACATATGTAGCTCTTTCCTACACTATAGGGCGTCACAAATCACACCTCTGTTTTGTAGCCTTATCTGAGGGATTCTCACTAGTCGCTTCAGAGGCAAGGGCCTGAAGACGTACAACGTATTATGTTAAGACGTACAACGGATAGCTATCAAAATTTTTTTGCAATATGTTTTCTCAATAGTTTAAATTTTATTTTGTAAACCGCTTACTGCTTACTGTTTTATAAAATTTCAACAGCATACTGTTTTATAAAATGACATCTTTTAAGAATCCGCCTCTTCATTGAATCCGGAACAACTCCAACATAAATGCTTTTGCATTTTCCTCCCATTTCTTCAAATTTTACATGAGAGCAATTTATGATTTTTAATTCTTTATTTACGAAACATTAAAGGAACTTTTTTAATAAAGCATATCTTTCGATTCCATTAAAGAACCATTCATTGCAATGCTTCAAACTGGATATAATTACAGCTTAATGAAAAGCAGCGTATTTTTAATGCAACTGAAGCAGTATTGGAATACATCTGCATACCTTCTGTGAAATATATTTAATTTTAAGATCCCTTAGTATAAGTAATCCTGTTCAAAACTCCATTTTAATAATTCTGTAAAATGCACAGAAATTTAAATAATCTTCAAATGTTTTTCAAGCTTTTAAAATGATTTCAGAAAACAAATTACTTTCATTTTATGATATATATGCGAAAACTTAAATTTAATTAATAAAATAATTAACCATTATATCACTATACATGTGTGTATGTATGTCATATATATATATGTTGTGTGTTTGTGTTTCATTGACACTAGAGCTATTCATAATTACCCAAACATTTTACCAAATCTCCTTAAACTTGACATTGCTCCCCACACATTTGGCTCCTAAAGCAAATTCTCAATAGCCGAAAGGCACCTGATATGACAACCATTGTTACTTCCACCTTTGAGATTATATAAAGTATACTCTGAATAATCGATCAACACAACAACTTCAATAACTTGAAAATAAACGTTATATCGGGCAATTCATTCTTAAAAATGTTTTTGCTCTTTTTTAAGCATGATGTGGAAAGTTTAAATAGTTTATTTTTTGAATTCTTAATTTATAAAATAAAATGAAACACAAATTAATCAACAATCTGCATATATATCTTTTTTTATATGAAATCAGATATTCTTGCAAACTGTGTAAACACAAAAAATATTTTTGCAGGCTATCATTCGAAACAATAAGATTTGAATACGTTAAGAAACAAGATTTGTCTAAGCCATTATTTTATATCTTAAATACTATTATTTTAATTACCTCTATTCTTATAATAAGAGAATGGTGGCTGCTAAAAAGTGTTTATAAGATAACATTTGTATCATATGAATGGGATACAAATGCTTTTAAAATTTAATAATTGAGTTATTTGTAATATACATAAAAAAAACCCTGCTAATTTCATAAGAACACATGCTAACGATTTTTGTTAAGTTCTTAAAAAAGTAGAATTATTCAAAATGAATATTGATTACAGTAAAATAAGCGTACCTCCAAGCCCCACGCTTCACAGAAGCAATTACTATTACTGAAAGAATATACCTTTGAAATTTCGAGTGAATTTTTATTTTCATAAGAAAAACAATCTTAAGTCCAAAAATGTTATCATTGATTTAACACACACACAAACAGTGAAGTCGCTGTCGCCTAGTAGTCATAGTTGCGGTTTTCGTTGATCCTTGTCTTGGGTTCAATCCTTGATGCCACTAAGGATTTACCGTGTAACCGTGGCTGGTGCACGTTAAATCTCAAAGCCCTCCCGAAGGCATGGTTTGGAAGTTAGAAGAGAGAGGTTCTAATTCAGCTGTTGTCCCAGTCACTTGACCGAAATTCAGAATTACGAGGTCCATCGCCATTGCCCTGATGTTGCTTCTAGTGCGACTTTAATAATCCCAATTTAATGCATATCCAATATGCCATAAGATGTTAAATTTAATATTGAAAAATTAGGGAAAACGATTAATTATTAGAGTAGACAAAAAATATTCAGATATGAAAATTAAAGAAGACGATAAAGTATTCAATTAAATATATCTTAGTTATATAAATGTGCCTTAAGCAAACTAAATGTAATTATTATGATTATAATATATTACAGTGTCAATGTTTTGTGAACCTAACACCATTTACCCTTAACGATATCCCTTTGTACATATCTATTGAAATAAATTTTTAATTAACTTTTTTTGTTAATTATATTTCATATTATGTAGAAGAAAAGTTTGGATTTTATATTTAACGAGTGATTATATTTGTATTTTTGGACATGCTTTAACATGTTCTAAAGATTTACGTAATAATGATTAGTGAATATTATATTTAAAAAGTAAGATATTCTTTACTTAACAGATTAGTCAGATGAATTATGATGTTAAGAACTTTTTGTTTACTTTCACTGTATACTATTAATAAAAAAAAGTAGTCAGGATTTATACAGCTGAGATGGGCATGTATGGCCATATTCTGATTTTTTATATATTTTTAAGAGCTCTATAATAATTATATAGTATATTCACAAATATAAATTTAATTTTATTTAATATATTTACATATTTGATATAAAGTAAATATAGATAAGAAAATACAATTAAGAAAATAATTGTTTCAAAATATTAAACATTAAAATATTATAATAATAATAAAAGTAAAATTTAGAATTGTTGTATAAAAAGTATAGCATTTAACAAACACCTTTGTCCAAATATATATTCTGTGCAACTTTGGTTTAGTGTTACCCAAGTCCGTTGGTTTAGCATTTAGAATGTAAATACATGCATATTTATTAACAATCGAACCAAAAATAGACAATTATCTAGTTATGAAAGCAAAACATAAAATTTGTTCAACAAATATGAGTTACTTAGTAAATCTATCAAGAATAAGTGAAAAAAGTTTTGAAATAGTTTTGAAAAATTGATTAACCATTTTTATTGAAGTCGCGCTTAACAAAAAGCCATATTTACTCACTTTTGTTACATATGAACTGGAAGTTATAAAACTAAATTCAAGTTTATATTATTTTTATTCAAATTATTTATTAAAAATACTCCAGTATTAATTGAAATAATTATGAAACTGGGTATCCAATATAGAATGATAATACAAATTTCATGATGCTATCTGTCTCTTTAAAATGATTAAATTTTAAGAAAAAAAACTGTTTTTCAAACTGTTTGGGAACAAACTAAAGATAGATAATATCTATACTTTAATATAAATAATCTGAACAGAAATAATCAAAACATTTTAAAGAATTAGCAAAATTAAAACTTTTAATACAACATGTCACCTTTTTGTACAAAGTTCCGCAAATAATAATTAGAGACTTCTGCTGTAAGTTTTAATATACCCAGAACCATATAATATAAAGTATGTGTAACATATTTACTTAATTATTTAACTCTTCGACCATCTTAATGTCAAATTAAATAATCAATAAGTACGAAATTCCAACTGAAAATACGTAAGAGCAGGACAAAACACTTTATTAACTACCAGAGAATAAGAAGTAAGGTCGTTCTCTCTCGAATCTTTCTTGTCAATTAATCCTATCTTATGTTCAAATAATAGAGCCTTGGCTTACCAAATCACTCATTCTGATTCAAATACTTCTCGATTATAGCAGGGGTCACTCCCTTTTAACTACTTTCAATATGAGCTATTAATTGTGATGATTTATCAACCACATTTATCAACTTGTTATCATCTTCCTTCTCTTTCCTTTCATTTCAATTTCGTCTATAAATCACTCTAATTTTATCAAATCAGGTTTCATTAGGTTGGCAGGAAATTGTGAATATATGCCATTCAAATTACCAAAAACTCGCCTAGATTAGTGAAGAAAATATTGTGAATAGCCTCATGTAACAAATAAAACCCACATTTCAAATGGCCATCCTCTATCTTTGTTAATGGGATATACTTTTCATTTCTTTTACTTAAAATGCAGTTATTATATGTTATATGATTAAGCGCTAAATGGGTTGAATTATTGAATATATGCTGGATTCGTTTCGTTATTGATAAATATTCCTTAGCATTTAATGTATTACGCAAATTATTCTCGCCCTTATTTCATATTATAGACAAGGACACAGCTTGTCATCTATAATTCTACCAAGAAAGGAGAGATGTATTATTACTAGAATCTTGAATTATTTGGCCTATGACAATCTATTAATAATGGATGTTTGCGGGTGGATGTGGATGTAGAGGAAGTAAATCTCTCAACGAATTTACAAGTTTCCTTTTGCTGAAGTAAGACTCTAAAGAAAGCGACGGAAGGGGATTTATCAGGTCTTGAAATTTCTTTAATTAATCCAAACATGTTTTGAATAACAGCTTAGGAATAATTTATTATTTCTAAACAAACATTTCGGATTATAAAATATGGAATTTTGTTTGGATCTCAACGAATGCAACGTAATTCTTAAAAGTATTGATTCTTGCGTATTGATTTCATGATCATTTAGGTTGAAAAGTATAAATGTTTCTTCCTGAAAAGCAATTAGTCTTAGTGAATCTTTATTTATAATTGCCCTTCTAATTCTTATCCTGACAAAGTAAATCTGAAGGGAAATCATTTTCAAACAATATTGACGCATTTGGTAATGCCAAAATTTATTAATAATTGGTGAGAAGTAATCAAATGTACGTAGCATATGAAAAACAATGAGAAAGATTCCGATAAACCATTTAAAAGTTAATCTAATGTGGAATTAATGAATTATTAATGCTAGCCTAACGATAAATATTGAATGACTGCTTTGGTTGAAACAAGTTGTGAAGCATTTGAAAATCTAAAAAAAGGAATCCCATATTCACTATTATTTAATTATAATTTAACTTTTCGTATTTCGAGATAAAATTTGAAGGCGTTTAAATTTATAAATATTAAAAACTATTTTTGAATTTTATGTCGTAGAGGAGCTATTTTTGAAAAAAAAAGTTAGATATTTATTATACATGAACAGATTATTTCTGAAGTTAAAAGATGTATTTTTGTCACAAGATTTCAAAACTAAAAGTTTCAAATAGTTAAAATTTAATTCTTGTTCCATATTCGGATCCTTTATTTATCTTTTACACTCTTTTTTTCAAAATGTGTGTGTGTATGAAGCTGAGAAATTTTGTTCAACCATCACTGACTCGTGTGAAAAAATGTAATGCATAATATTCATATAAAACGAAATAAACATGTATGTAGACAAATAATAAGTTACAAAACTATAGAAAAATAAACTAACCAAATTTAAACTAGTTAAAATGTTATTATCAAATTAACAAAAAACTTTATGAAAATACTATAATTATTAAACAATATCAAAAGAAGTAAAAGTAAAATGATTTATCAAAAAATCAAAGAAAACAAAAAGTAATAAAAAAGACAATGTAATTAAAGTGCTGGAAGTATAATGTATCATAAGAATGTATGTATATATATATATATATATGTGTTTGTGTGTTTGTATGTATGTATATACATATATATATATATATATATATATATATATGTGTGTGTGTGTGTGTGTTTGTATGTATGTATATATATATATTCAAAAAAAAAATAACTCGAATATAACAAAGCAAAACTAATTATGTTTAAAATGCAAAAATAAAACCAGTAATTTTAAAATATTCATTTTTTTATAATGGACAATAATGTTACCAAAACCTACAAAAAGGGAAAAAGGTTGTAATGTCAAAAATTGGAGATAACTAATTTTAATTCCTGATATAGGCTTGGGACAGAGAATGCGTAGTTGAACTAATGTAATAGATCCACCCTTCCACACTCATCGTAATTATTTCATTATAAAATACAAGTAAAAGTCCTTATTCAAAAAAGTAACTAAGCCAAATAAATAAAAAAAAGAATAAACAAACGGAATCAAATTCATTTTAGTCAAATTAAAATAGTAAATGAAAAAGAAAATGTAAATTTTTTTCCACTTTAAATAACAACTAAAAAACTTGAAAAGGTTATGAATTATTTCTTACCTTAAACCCATGAGATTTCTTTAATCTGGAGACACAATATGCCTCCTGTTTACATTAGATATACAGCCAATCTACTTGATTGATTTTATTAAATAAGAACAAAAAATTACGGATTATATAAATATTAATTATACAGAAAAAACCTTTTATATATATTAAGAAAAACCAATACTAATTATTAAGAAAAAACTTTTATCTATTCTAAGAAAACCTAATTATACAATACGTAAGTTCTAATAATTTATAATATATTAATTAAATGTTCTTTATAATTAAAATTGACAATATATATATATATATATATATATATATATATATATGTATATTGAAAATGTTTTCTTAAAGAAGGAAGAAATTATGAATTAAAAAAAATTGTAATAACCTTTCTGATAAAGTGTACATTAGATTATTCAGCATTTTATGAATTTTGAATTTTGTTATGCTTTGCATTTAAATATAAAATACAATTAAACTGAAAAGTTAAATATTTTGTTAAATCGATATAAATTCGTTAATTGTATTTTGAGTAAGTATTATATATTTTCGTTTGTTATTATTTTTTATTGAATAAATAATTATTACCATTAATATTGTTTTGTTATGTTTCTTTTAAAATGAAGTGGCATTGATTGTACTAAATAGTTATTCACTGAGTTTGTTTGTCGATGCTATTGTATTAAACTGCCTTTGATGCATTACAAGCCTTTTTGTGCATCTAGATTTAATTTTGTAACTAGCCCTCGTATTGCTTTGAAATGTGAGATTAATAAGTAAAATATCAAATGAGTTTGATTACTTTCTATTTAAGTATAGAATTCTTAAGAGTTTTTAACTACAAATTAGAATTTGAAAACATTTCTTAAAATTCTGTTTATTAAAAATTAACTTTATCAAAAAAAAAGTTATAGTTTAGATTAGAAGATATTAAGTGATGAAAGTGTAGATTTCAAAACATTCATCGGGAAATTTTAAATAATACAAATACAGTAATTCGTAAATATTTTCCTTTGAATTTTAACTCTTAAGTATATTAAAAAATGAACAATAATTTATTATAATTATGATAAACAATTTTTAAGTACGTCATGAAAATATGTTATATTAAAAGAAATTCTCCTACAGAATGGGCACTAGAATGCAAAAACATTAAAGACAGATATTTAAGATAAATTTAGTCTCATTTCAATTAGCAAAAAAAAATTTTTTAGTAGTTTAATATTATCATGTTTTGTAATAGTTTAATGTTATCATGCGAGATTACGTTTTAATTTAATGAATGTAGTTGCAAAGGGAAAAAACATTTTAAATTGTACTCTATATAGGACTTTGAATAATTCAACTTTTAAATTTTATTTCCTTTTCAATACACATTTCTATACACGTATACCTCTTTATTTATTTTATATTTTATATACAGTTCGAAAAGACTCCTACAGAGCACATTCCTTATTACCAAATGAAAATTAAAGGTAGTAGTCTGTTCTCTCAAGATATTACTTGCTTTTTCGATGTATTGAATTACAATAATATTCATTTACCTTCTCTTAAATTCCTTAAATCATTAAATACTACGAATTTAATGTAATATTTCTTGAATTGCATTGGAATGTAAAGAATCGAAAAACAAATTATTATTTCATTTCTCTCAAAATTAAATCTTATTTTCATTTTCTCTTTTCCAATTTAATTATTTCGAAAAGGAAGATAAGCTATATACCATTATTATTTATTCGTAAATCGAGGAGTAGGGATATTTATTTCAGAAAATACTGTAACGCCTCCGCTACGCTTTTTAAGATTTGATCCCCCCATTGAATCAATATATTAAGTTAACATATCAATTAATTAATCAATATGTCAAGCAAATATCTATACTTTGTTTAATCTGAGTAATAATATTCAAAAATAAATGTTTGTAACACTAATGTGAATGGTAACTAACACATATATTTAGATAAGGATTAACTGGGAATTCTACTTATCTCAGGACCTGACAACTGGGTCTGAGTTAGGAAGAATACTTCTGCACTAGGTATGAGTCTAATTCAGCTATCCTGAGATCTCTTAACTTTCTAACACCAATATCACATGCACTATAATTTCACTATAACCTTCTAAATCCTCTCAATCTCCTCATAACTTTGTACACTTTACCAAGCGTTTCTCCAAATTTTTCAGTCCTCTAAAATGTAAATAGGCATCTTTTTGAGTGATGATCTCTTCGTTCGACGAGAAGCATTGTCTATTAAACTATCTTCTTAAATTTTGGAAATAAAAAAAAGTTCACTGGAAGCCAAATACTGTGAATATGGTGGATGTTGTAATAATTCGAAATTTAATTTCCAGATTTTGGCTATTGAAATTGCACAGATGTGATGTCATACATTATCTTGATGGAAGAGGATTTTTTCCTTTTATAACGAGTTCGTATTTTCTTAATTTTTTCTCTGAACCGGAGCAACAACGACGCATAATACTCTTCAGTTATTATTTTCCATTTTCTAAGTAATTGGCGTAGAAGATTCCGCGAGCATCCCTCTCCCCCCCCATGAAAAAAAAAGCGTGGCCGTCGTCTCTCCGGACTATTTCACCGTCTTCACCGGTCTTTCACCATCTTTGAGCCTATTCGCCTTCAAAAACTTTCTGTTATGAAAGTCCCTTTGTTTCTGGAGTATAGTAGTGTATCCACATTTCCTCCAGAGTTATGTATCAACTCAGAAATCCATGAGAATTGCTATGGAAAAGCACCAAAGTAGTCTCATAGTCGACTACATGAATGTGTTTATTTGCCACTGAGAGCAAACGCGGCATCCATCTTGCCAATTTTTTTTTCATGCTAATATTTGATGAAAAATAGAAATTAACTCAACAGGCCTCAACTATTTCGTGCATTTTGTTTCATTGATCACTCAAAACCTATTGTGGACTTATTGTGTTGTTAATTATTCCGGGAGTACTCACTTTCACTAGGCCTCTCGAACGACGTTTATCTCTTATGGACGTATAAGCACACGTATAAGCTTATTTACCTTATAGTAAACAGGTGCAAATACAGAGCAGATGTGCCAAGAACTTCATCCAATTAAGCATTAATCTCTTTTTGTGTTAAGCCTTTTAAATGTAAGTATTTAATCACCATATGAAATTTACTTTCCCCCAATTTCTACAAAAGTTTTTTTGCTTCAGTTGGCATTAAAAATGAAACCATGTGATGCAAATAACTAAGACAACTGTCTAGTGAGTCACGAGGCTAACTAGAAACAAACAATTTTCGATGCTACGAGCGCCATCTCTTCGAATTTCTAAGGACTTATTAAACTATCCTAGTGTCTTATTTCAACATAGGAATATTTATTTCAATTTTAATCAACCCATTTATTATTTTTTTATAATATGTTCCCTTTTTCCTCCTGTTCGAAAATGACAAATGAGTGCATAACTTTTAAAGAAGGGAAAAAGAGTATAATTATAAATTATTTCTAAATTTTAAAAACATGGAATGATGGACCGTGTTTGTAATATGCGATTTACTCCTGTAAGCCTTGTTGCATTCATTTTAGCCCATATGATGTTGCTAATGAATTTAAAACAGAATTAGGAAAATTAGCTATTAATATTTTTGTTATGTAACCACTCCTTTGTGTTCAAATAACTAAACACAACAATATTTTCTAATTCTGAAAAGAATTCTTGGGTCAAGTTTTGCTGTTCATCATTGGAAAAAAGGTAGCCTAAAGAAAGAATGATTGAATGGAAATGCTGATCACTTTCATCAAGGTGGATTTAAAATATTTTTCTTTTAATACGATTATTCTTTATTTGAATTGTCACTGATATTGAATTTATTGAGAAAGAGGTTTTTACAATTATATTTTTTTAATGATGATAAAATCTTTAACAATGTTATTTTTCTCCTTTTTATTTTAGTAAAAGTAACAATTTAAAATCAAACCTAGTAAGTATAAAGATCCCTTTTTATTAAAAAAGTTCATTATTAAAATGAGGATTGATTATAATTAGAATTAGAATTTTTAGAAACATTGCCAGCTACATTGTGTGATCTGTGAAATTATTTAAACACATTTTAACTCATATTTACTCCTAGGTGAAACATTTTTTAAATTTATGAATTCTTATTTCTTACATAAAGGAAATAAAAAGTAGCATCCATGAAATTCTGTACTTTTATTTTTATTAAGTATTGTCAATTATTTGTTATTTTTTGCATTAATTTTTAAATTTTTTTTTCAAATATCTCTATTATAAGTTACTGAAAATGAAGAATTTAAGAAATAAAACTTACTTAATAAATTAAATAAAATTCTGTAAAACTTCTTCTCAGTCCTAGTATAAATTAATATTTTATAAATATAAAAGTTCATTTATTGTTCTAAATGAGAATAATTTTTACTCAAAATCTGATATAATAATAATCAGTGTAAATAAGTTTTATTTCTTTTTCAGAAATCGTTTATTTTACGTATTTTTAGTTCCCTTGTCTGGATGATATTATTAAATGCATACTTTGTATGATGAAAGCTCATTTTAGTTTTTAATAAATTGAACAACAATATAAAATTAATTTTAATGGAACAAGATTTCATAACCATAAAATTAATTTAATTTTATTTTACTCTTACATCTTTTATTTTACATCAAAAGAGACCTTTCTTTCACAGAAACATTTTCGAACATGAGACAGCTGTCTTCACCGAATCATCAACTTAAGCTCCATGAACATTTTAAATATTCTTACTAATAATGTAATTTATAAACTTCATGGTTTATGTCAAATAAATCTGTTATCATCAAAAATTCTTAAGAACCAAAGTTATTTAACGAAAGAAAAGTTTTCATGTGTAAATAAAAATTGTAAATTCACTTAGAATTCTTGGGAAAAAAAAAAAACAGAACATTACTCATGTAATATAGATAGGGTCATAAATTCCTTAACAATAACATATGTGGATAACTTTTGTGAAAATTAATTTCTTCTTGGTTTGTTATCAGAGCTTAATTGATTTATTATTTATTCAATACTCAGAAGCAACACGAAGTGTATTGGCGCCAGATCTCATAATTTTGAACCACGGTCAAGTATCGAGGATGATACCTGAACTGTCACTTCCCTCTCTAAACTTTTACACCACGCAAATAGGAGGACTTGGAATCTCGACAGAATTTACGTGCATCAGCTCCGGTACGCAGAAGATCTTCAGTGGCATTAGCGCTCGAAATCAAGAAATGCATGAAAACAACGCCAGTCACGATTTACACGATTATGACTACTGTCATGATCTGAAAATCAAGATTTGGAATTAAAATGATTGAAAAATGCACAGTTAAGAAATGTGTGAAAATTATCTGAGGTTGCTAAGAGAATATATGTTACCTTGTTGCTCTCATAGAGGACTTATGTGTTTCATTTTCATTTTTAAAGAATTTACTTCTTGGCCTATTAAATTAGCCTTTGTTGGAGGTTATGTATGATTCAATGCTCGAATATGCTATGCTAAATTAAATACATTGCTCGGTTTGAAGTAAAACTAATATTGATTGAGTTGCGGAAAGCAGTGCTGAAAAACCTAAAATACGGACTCGATACCGCAGAACTTGGAATCAGTGCACACATTCCTTCAACCGCATCAGATTTTTTCTTTAGTGATTCTTTAAATATCATGTTTTAACCAATATATATAAAATCATAAAACCATTGTTCTGTTCAAAACCAATATCCTTTAAGAAATTGGAGGCACACAACGAGAGATATTGTAAGCTGTGGCAAAAAATGTTGTGTAAAGCATCTATATTTGCGAACTGGACGATAGCACTCATCTAAAAGATATTGTTTTCCCGACCTAGTTCAAATCATTTCCAAATACTAAATAACGGCACTTAAATAAATAAATACATTTTATATAAAATTCTAAACGTTATATTCATTCAAAACTATACAGTGGCCCTGAAAAGGCAAACAAAATCCTTAAAATAGAAATAAATAATGTATCGACATATTCTACAAATGAAAATGTCGTAAAGGAAGATCTGAGCACTTTTACTGCTCAAAAAAGATTTTAATGTTTGTGATCTATTCTTTAAAATTTAGCAAAACGTTTCTAAGCACAGTACCATAAATGAATCTTGAGGAAGACATAGTCTCACATTCAGACGTCCAATAATTCTGGCCTTTATTGATGCCGTTAGAAAGTGTTTAAAGTAAAGGAAAAGAGGATTAAGATAGGTGAAAAAAGAAGAATACCGACTCAATAACGATGAAATTGTAGAAGACCTCTTCAAAAGAAATGTAAGCTTCCATTTTCTTTGACACCATGCTGTATTCTTTTCTGAACCGATTTAGATTTTTCTTTTTTTTTTTATATCGGGAACAAAGGACAGTTTATTTACAAAGTTGCTCCAAAGTTGAAGATTACTTTCTCTTGGAACTTACGTCTTGGTGATAGCTCTTTTATTTTTATGACGTCTGTTCTATACATTAAAATGTTTTTTCAAGAGCACCAAATTACTCTCAATGTGGTATTGAATGATTTTCAATCAGGTAGGTTTTTTTATGCTTTCCATCAGTAAGGAATCCGCATAAACTTCAAATAGATTTGGGCTTAGGAATTTTTTTTTTACTTTCTTGGAGGTATTTGAAACTTTAATAGTGTTTATGAGAATACAAAATGTGACAGATAAAGTGTTTCAATGGATATAATGAAAAAAAAATGTAACTTTATTATTTTTTTAAATAAATTTTAATGATCTCTATGCATTTCAAGTTAGCAATTTCTATATTGAGAAAACTATTTTTTAAAAATTTTTTTGACTTCTGTTTATTTACTAAATTACGTATGTTCCTAACAAACACCTCCTAAGAATTTATTTTAAATTAAATAAGATAAATTTTTTAAAGTTCTCAAAAATAAAAAAATAAAAAATATAAAATGGTAATTAAAATTAAGAGTTAATACTTAAGCCAAACCAAAAATAGAAAGATATTTGTTACAACCTTAAAAACTAAACATAATACATTAAGCAACTGCACTGAAAAAAAAAATTATGAATTCAAAAGAAAGTAAATTTAAAAAATAAACTAATAATCAGCAATATCAAAAAAGATATGTAAATTGTCAAAATTATAAAATCAAAGTTGTTTTTGAAAAAAAAAATGAAAATAATGTACTTGATGTTACAACTAGCTGTCAAACTGGGTTAATCAAAATTTTGGATCAAATTATCTCCATCAACAAAGCATATTATAAAATAATTCGAGATAAAACCAACTTTTTTATATGGTGGCAAAGTTTATTAAAGATAATTATTGAAATATTAGTTTAAACTGGTCGCAAATATCTAAATATTGCATTGTTAGGCAAGTAAGAAAAGTTCTCAAAATTTCAGAGCTCTAGTTTGATAGAAAGTTGGTTAAATTAATGATAGAAAATTTGATGACACACTGATACACACACAGACAGACACACACCCAAATGAAATACATAAAAACGTTAAAACTAACAAAAATTAATTAATTCATCCGGTAAATTAAATGGTTGGAATGCAGTTTGACCCAGTCACTCTTGGCGACAAGAATTATTTGGCGGTATTTTGCCAAATGTGGCTACCCTAGTGCGTTTTACAGACTTAATGTTCAGCCAGGAAAAATCACAAAGTTTGGAGCCAATTTTTGAAATCGCGCAAAGTGGTTGGGCTAAACTGCATTATTAAAGAAAATATTAGTTAAAACTTGTCGCACATGTCTAAATATGGCATTATTAGGCGAGCAAGGACGATTCCCTAAGTTACAGAGCTCTAGCTTAATGAGAAATTGGTTAAATTAACGATCGAAAATTTGATGACACACACACACGCGCGCGAGGACACACAAATGCAAAAAGAAAAAGAATGGTAGGAAGAATTTAAAATAAACCCATAGATGTAAAATGAACAAATTTTTCTAATAGGATTTTTCTCAAAGTTATTCAATAAAAAAAAGAAAAGAATTTAAAGATAACACCAGGTAAAATTTTAGAGCTTTCTAGAATGTATAATAGAATAAGATGTTATATAACAGGTCAATTGAAAAGTCCCCAGCCTGACACATAGATGGCGCTACTAGAATTAAATCCATATGTTTTTTTAGTTAGCCCTAACCCTCAAAAGATGCGTGTGTAAATTTGACAGCTGTCGGATTATTAGTTTATGAATTATAGCATTTTGAGTGAAGCAACTTTTGTTATTGTGAAAAAAATGGATAAAAAGGAATTTCGCGTGCTGATAAAATATTGCTTTTTGAAAGGAAAAAATACAGTTGAAGCAAAAACTTGGCTTGATGCCGAGTTTCCGGACACTGCCCAAGGAAAATAAACCATCAAGGATTGGTTTGCTAAGTTTAGACGTGGTGAAATGAGCACCGAATACGGTGAACTCCCAAAAGAGGTTGTTACCGACGAAAATATTAAAAAAATCCCCAAAACGATTTTGAATAACCGTAAATTGAAATTGAATGAAATAGAAGATACTCTAAAGATATCAACTGAACGTGTACATGTTGTCATTCAGGAATATTTGGGTATGAGAAGGTTCTGTGCAAAGTGGGTGCCGCGCGAGTTCACTTTTGACCAAAAACAACGACGAGTTGATGATTCGGAGCAGTGTTTGAAGATGATCAAGCGTTATAAACCCGAGTTTTTGCTTTCATATGTGACAATGGATGAAACATGGCTCCATCATTTCACTCCGAAGTCCAATCGACAGTCATCCGAGTGGACTGCACACGATGAACCTGCTCCAAGGCGTGGGAAAACGCAACAGTCGGCTGGCAAGGTTATGGTGTCTGTATTTAGGGATGCGCATGGAATAATTTTCATTGAATACCTTGAAAAAGGAAGGACCATCAACAGCAACTATTACATAGCGTTATTGGACCGTTTGAAGGACGAAATCGCCGAAAAACGGCCGCATTTGAAGAAAAAGAAAGTGCTGCTTCACCAAGACAATGCACAGTGTCACAGGTCAGTGAAAACGATGGCAAAAATCCATGAATTTGGCTTCGAATTGCTTCCTCATTCACCGTATTCTCCAGATTCGGCCCCCAGCGACTATTTCCTGTTCTCAGATCTCAAAAGAATGCTCGCTGGGAAAGAAGTTTCGTCGAATGAAGAGGTGATTGCCGAAACTGAGGCAATAATTTTTCCAAAAAAATGTGTTTTACTATGGTAGGCCGGGGTCTTTTCAATTGACCTGTTATATATATATATATATATATATATATATATATATATATATATATATATATATATATATAGCGCAAAGTAAGTGATCGACCAAGCCACAGGCTCAACAGAAGCAGCTTCTATGAAGAAATGAAAATACCTTCTCCATATTATTTATTTATATTAGCGAAACATTCTAAGTACAAAAATGTTGCCAATGTTTTCAACAAAAAGAATAAAAGCAGATGAATCTGCCATAAAAATCAGTTATTAAATTAAATATTAAAATGAGAGCAAACGATAAATCATTGAAGTATACTATAATATTTATTTCGAATACTAAAATGAAAGCAGACTATAAATAAATAAATTAAGAATTTATTTGTAATGTTAATATACGTTATCAAATTAAATAAAATTTTTATAATTATGTATTATAACGTCAAACTTTTGAACCGAACACCACGTGTAATGTATGGCATGCCCACTTAATTTTTTTCATGCCATTTTTTTTTTAAATGACCGGTTAGCACATGTAAAAAACATTACTGAAGAACATAGGTTAAAATATATTTTGTAAAGGAAAAATAATAAATAATTGTAAGCATATCATATAAAAATTATCCTCTGAAATTAATCTAAATACGTGTAATAGGTAGAAAAGTTCAGAAAGCTTAATATTTTTCAGATTCGAATTGCTTTCTAGAAACGTGATGTCAAAGCCTCTATTTATATGCTCTTCCATCCTCAAATTTTCCGTTTAACGGAAAGACTAAACTTAGCTCTTTTCATTTAAAGCTTTGAAGAGAACTTATTCCAAAAGAGTCGACACTTTTCTAGGGGGACGAAGCGGAAGTTGAGTGTGTAAGATCTTTACATGTCTTGAGGGATATCTCTTCGGAAGAAATTCCCTATTTTCTGACAGTCTGATTAATTCTTGTCATGTTTGGAAACTTATTTTATAAACTAAAGAAAGACGATTGCATTTTAAAGCTTGAATACATTTTCCTCGTCCATGTTGCTTTCCAGAACATTTCGGGAAATTTACATGAAAGTGTTGAAAGAGAAAATAGCATTGTTTGTAGTCAAACCATTCTTGTTTTCAATATGACCCTCGAGTGAAATGGAATAGTAATGCGAGATTTTTCGTTTATGTTCTGTATTTATGGTTGTAATTATAAGCAAATCAAACTGAAAATCTTGAAACTTTTAGAGCAGAATAATTTAAATTTTAACAATAACGGGAAATCATTTGCAAAAGAAAGGCGATGTTAATGATTATACATTTTAATAATACAGAAGATTTCAATTTTATTCGTTTTTATACACATGCTGTCCTGCAAAAAGTATTTTAGGATTACGAAAGGCGGGCCCCTCATTGGCGGGCTCATAAAGTTTAGAT
The DNA here is from genome assembly GCA_019974015.1 of Nephila pilipes. Classification (NCBI taxonomy): domain Eukaryota; kingdom Metazoa; phylum Arthropoda; class Arachnida; order Araneae; family Nephilidae; genus Nephila; species Nephila pilipes. The sequence goes on from BMAW01075952.1 coordinate 340,125, forward strand.
AAATCCCATAACTCCTCTTGATCAATTCAATAAAACGACTGCAATCTTTCATTTTAAGTCCTCTTTGATTTTAATTTTAAACTTCATATAACCTTTTAAACTTCACTTCCTAAATTTTAAATTATAATTTTTCTCAACAACCACTTTGTCTAAATTAAACTTTAAATAAAGAGCAGTTCTGGGTAGGGCATGCTACCTTAGGGCATGAGTACCTTAGTACCCATAGAAAACAATACCAACATCTAAGGTATGCCGAAGTTCAGTCCACTCAAAGCCTGCAACATAAGGAGATTAAGAGTATGAAATCTCATATATTCCAGATAAAATCTTGTCAACCTATTTTAGGATATATATAATTTGAGTACTATGTACTAAAATAAATATACGTTGAAATGATAATTGGTTTGGTTTATTAACGTAGCACTTTAAGCAACAAGAGGGCTATTAGTGACAGACCTCGTAATTTTGAACCTCTGCCAAATAACTGATACAACAACAGGGCTTGCACCCCCTCCTAACTTCCACACCTCGCCAAGGAAGGTCTTTTGACCCCGCCAGATTGAACGTGCATGAGTGCTGGCTACACAGCGGTTTTTTGTGGCATAAAATATCGAACCTGCGACTTAACGAAAACTAGTGGCCACGAGTCCGAAACCATGACCACTACACTACCGCGGCTACATTGATGGATGATACATTTCGAAACATGTTAACCAATATTTTCATAATTTTTCAAAATGTATTAAAGTAAGAAAATATTTTTTTCTGTTGTATTATGTACATTATGTTATGGTTTAACAAAATAATCTTTAATTGTCCCATGCAAAGGCTTATGTATTTTCATATAATCGTGAGAAATCACTTTTCCACTTTAAAAACTAACATTTTAAAACTGATATGAACAAGAAGGGGGCTTTATTACTTTTAATAATTTGCTTTTAAGTTTTCAGTTACGTAATATTGGTAAAAAACGTCTGTACAATAAATTGAAACGAACTTCAAGAAAATAAAAATGTCTTTTGTAACAATCGTAAAGAGAGATCAAAAGAATGATTTTGGAAATAAAATATAATGAAAGAAAGGAAAACAAAATAAATTGATAAATAAATTGTTTTTCTCTGATCATGAAAAATGGAAAAGGAAAAGTAGATTCAGTTTAGTAAAAAAAAAGAATAAGAAACACTCACTGGAGGAGTGGCTAAATGGAATCAGAAGCTTTCAATTGTGACCTTAGCTTATTCTGTTGTAGTTGCGATATTAAATTTCACTTTAATGTCGGAGAAGATATGTTTTTGCCATATTGCTTATAATACTCTGCAATTGTGTTAATATTTTCTCGATATCGAAGTATTTCGATGTTTTGTCATCATATTTAACTTGTCACTCACAAGAAGTGAACTTAGAGTTAGACATTTGAGTTCTGAGCCAGACTATACTTATAATACACATGACGTTTCTTAATACAATGGAATACTAATATTCTGAACACTTTTTATAATAATGGCAATAACTAGAAGAAAAAAAATAACATTTCAATTGAAATGATTTGTATCTCAGATATGAAGTATAATTGATGTAAATGTCAGTAATTTAGAACAGAATAAAATAATAATTTTGGTTTTAATTTATTTGAAATTGTATTTTAATTATTTAATAATGAATGAGATTTATATATTTCAGTTCGATAATGATTTTGTAATTGAGTTTGTTGAATTAAATTTAATACGAGCTCATTAAATTAATTTATACTTAAGACAAGTAATGAGATGGTAATAAATTTCTATATTCAAACATAGATATTTATCTTACATCAGAGCACTTATTATAATCATATATTGTCGGGAATATTATATATATTATCTGTAAAATAACATAGTGAAGTTTTATCTTCACAGAAACTTTTCGACACTTTCTCCCAAATTAAATTCACTCGGAATTCCCCCCCCTCCTGCTCATATTCCTGTAAATACTATTTCTTAATAATTTTCCTCTGATTTAAAAGAATAATGTCTTTAAGGTTAAATTTATCGATTAATTATGTCAGCTCATTGTTAAATAAAAACCTTTTCAACATCAGTAAAGAATGTGCGTTTAATATTACAACGCATCAGTTTATAAAAATAAACTAGTCCTTAATGTTAGTTATAAGTCTCATTCTAAAGTTAGAATATTGTTCTGTTATAATGAAATGGTGGAGAGGTTCATCAAAATTTAATGTCTTTATACAACTTTATTATTTAAAGGTAGTAACAAAGTCTTATCAGGGAAATACTTCTAACAGAATAGAATTGCATATTACTTCGTTTTCTAATCGTTTTAACTTCCCCTTATATGTATCTAGTATTTAACTGATGTAATATTTAAGGTGAATGAGACATTAAAATATTTCAAATTAAGGAATTTTTTGATTTTGCTGTTAAAAATTCGAGAACACTTTACTGATTCCAAAGATATATTATTTAGGTGCATTTGATAAATAGAAACCTAGAAAATTAAATTTTAAAATTATAAGTAAACGTACCATAATATGATGAAATTACCTTTATTTGTATACATTTTTTTAAAAAATATGTGTTTTTACTAGTATTCTGATATGTTTATTCCTCAAAATTTACTTTTTGTATAGGGCTAATATGTTCTACATTACAAAGCAAGATTAGTTTCTATACACTAAGCATACATTCCTCCCCCTAATAAATCGTTGCAAATTTCAGGTATAGCACAGCCTTTGTGTAAAATTAAGGACATTTTGTTCCTTAACAATAAATTCAAAAAATTGTATTTAACTTAAATTTTGAATTTTATTATTAAAATTCTGTATAATTATGTTTATTGTACAGAATATCATATTTTAAAGTACTCTGTAAATTTTGAAGTTATAAACATAGTGGATTTCGTGTAAAGTTTATCTAATAGTAAGGGCAAGACTAACGAATGTAAATACAGCTGTTGATTATTAATTGCTAATACTAACTATTTATGTATATCTCTTTGCTTAAGCAGATAACTAAACATATACTAGAAGACATCTCAATGTTAAATATGACTTGTATTACTTTCAGTATTAAAGAACAAGAGTTTTTAAAATTTTGTATAAAATAAGCTCATTTATCATCGTCGAGAGCGACACACGTACCTTAATGCGTATTTATGTTTGTATACTATAATATGTGCTTAATAATAATTTTAATTGAAGTAACCAAAAGTTAAAATATCTTTTTTTTTTGTATTATTATCATGCTTTTTTAAAAACGTTTTTATGTATTTCACTTGGTGTGTGTGTGTCATCAAATTTTCGATCTTAATTTAACCAACTTCCCATCAAGATAGAGCTCTGAAACTTTGGGAATCGTTCTTACTCTCCTAACAATGCAATATTTAGACATGTACGACAAGTTTTAACTAATATTTTCTTTAATAATGCAGTTTAGCCCAACCACTTGCCTCGATTTCAAAAATTGGCACCAAAATTTGCGATTTTTTTTTGGCTGAACGTTAAGTCCGTATAAGGACCAGGTAGCCACATTTGGCAAAACATTGCCAAATAATTCTTGTCGCCAAGGATGGTTAGGTTAAACAACATTCTCACCGTTTATCGGATGAATTAATAAATTTTAGTTTTAATGTTTTTATGTATTTTACTTGTGTGTGTCTGTCTGTGTGTGTATCAATGTGTCATCAAATTTTCTATCGTTAATTTAACCAACTTTCCATCAAGCTAGAGCTCTGAAATTTTGGAAACCATTCTTACTTGCCTAACAATACAATATTTAGATATTTGCGACCAGTTTTAACTAATATTTCAATAATTTTTTTAATAAACTTTGCCACCCTGTAAAAAAGTTAAATTTGTTTTTAAAAACGTTGGTTTTTATCTCGAATTATTTTATTTAAATATATTTGAAAATGGAAAAATTATTTTTGAAAAATTTGAAACTTGTTTTGAAATTGTATGAATGATGTATTGATTGAAAATGAATGATATATTGATAAAAATGAATTTAATTAAATTTGCATGTAATCTAAATAACGCATCTAAATTTGCATTAAATCTAAATAACATTTTTGTTTTTGTTTTTAAGTGAATTTTTTCTCACAGAAAATACTAATATCTTGTCAAACACCATATATATATATATATATGACAAATATATGCTAACAAGTACAAAAGTATTTGGCAGTCTTCATAGTGATAGTATAAATTAATAGCGTAAGTGTGAATTAAACTCTTCATCTGTTTATTATGTTATTAAATGCGAGTTTTGATAAAAACGTAATAAAATGTTATTGCATTCAGCTGCCAATAAAATTCTATCGTGATCGTAATGAGAAATTCGCGTTTTCTTGGAAGGCTACTAAGCACATACATCCGATAGAAGAGGATTGGTTCAATATTTAGTGATCTAACGATTCTAAATTTCAGGTACGGGTTGATAAACATAGGAAATAGCTGTATAATGACAATATGCATAAAATATTTGAAAATACTTTTATAAAGTAGTTAATGTAAATAATTATTTATGTGTGCGTCAATTTTCTTCATCAGCAACGCCTTTGTAACTTGCCCTGCAGGAAAGCCCCTTTTGGTTTAGTTGATAAGAGCGCCAGAAAAAAATAGTAAATCAGACGACTTTTTTTCGGACCAAGTGGTCAAAGGTTTGAAACATCCCGCTAGAATTTCAAGGTCAACTATCCTCTTTTTCCACAAGGCCAAAAGCGTCTAACGTGGTAGTGGTGATCCAGGATTTGAACACTAAAAACTTGCCTCTGTATATTTAACGAAGACAACCATAAATACACAAAGTTGTGTGGGATTATATTCAAATAGGACAATAACTTTACATGCCATAAACCTACTTCAGCTATGAAAACACTTAGAGACAATGCTGTAGATCTCCTGAAGTGCACCCCCTTCCCACGCAATCTCTATATCTCATCTGTAAAGAACACTTTTAATATCCTCAAAGTCATGGTTGAAGAGCAACCAGTTACTTCAAAGAAGATAATCCGAAACGTCCTACAATATGGAGCAAAATAACCAACGAGTAGGTAATAAAAACGAAATTAGAAATCTGTATGCAATGAGAAAGAGTAGAATAAACATAATATTAAATAATAAAAATACATGTTACAAGAAAAGTTCGAATGCATGTTTGACAACCACTATATAGAGAAAATAACAGGTCATGTGATCAGTAGCCGTATTACTTGCAACTATTGGTTTTCGAATATGCTGGAATTCTTGAATTATGAACGATTTGAGAAAAATTAAATATTGTTGAAAACGTTAAGAGCGTATTTTTTATTCGATATCTTAACAATCCAAAAGAAAAAGGTAAGCTTATGACTTAAAAATAAGAATGGACATTATGGGAAGCCCTCCAAACATGATAAACACGCACTCAAAAAAAAAAAAAAATCTTAGCATATCCTGCTTGGTGCACTGGTGTAATTTCTTCTTATTTTTATTTGAAAATATTGAGTATTCTGTTGGATAATTTTGAAATTAACGCTGAAACCAACAAGTGGCAGTACTACCTGTACTAGGCACATTACCCTCTGGTCCTTTTTTGTGCTATTCTTTAAAATAAATTTTAATTTTGTTTTGAGATTCTTGAAATAGTTTGTTTTTTATAATTTTTTTGATACTTGAGAATTGTTAATGCAAAAGGGTTGAATGATTAGACTTTGAGTTATTTGAAACTTACCTATTCAAACAAAGAGCTGTGGACAGTATACTAAAAATGTATATTTATTTGAGCGACGGTTGGTACGTCGTGCTCCTTGGCTGATGTCTACAGGAATAATGATACAAATTGTAAACAAGAATATGACTACTAGCTCCATCTGCGCAAGCGGGTCGTAACAAGAATATTTTCTTCAAAGATATATAGACTGATATATATATATTGCCAATATGAATTTATACTTTTTAATACACAAAGCTTTAAATATTATTTATTTTTATTACATTTATAATTAAAATTAAGTATTATTTATTTATATTATTTATTTATTATCTTCATAGAAGAGAAGCGAGGTGAAGAAAATTAAAACTTCAGTAACTTCGATTACTGTAAGGCAATTAAGTTTTACTGTTTCAATTTCCTTCCCCCAAATAACACATATAAATAAAAGTGTACATTATACAAAAAAGTTGAGAGAATATCATCTTATATAAAGATTCTAAAGAAAAATATTGTTTAATTTATTTATTAAAGATAAGCTTGTTATAAAATTTTAATATTTTAAGTTAAATTGAAAAAAAAAATAAGATCAAATTAATTATATTGTTATTCGCAAGACATGACCATAAAATGAACTTTAAAATTAATTAATTACATGACAGAATCAAAGCTTTATTTTTTTGCAAGATTAAATTACTGAAGGTACTGAGAAAATAATTCAATAAAATACAAATTGTACACACGAGTTTTTATTCCTTATTAATTATATGTTGAAAAAAAGTTGCAAATGATAGTACAGAAGAAAGAGAAATTTTTTCATAATATAAGCATTTTAACATCCCTCATTTTATAATTATGATACATTACGGAAATGAATATGATTATTTTGCCTATCCATTTTGTTTTACCTGATTTTTACAACGTTTTTCTGAATTTCACTTGGTGTGTGTGTGTCATCAAATTTTCGATCGTTAATTTAACCAACTTCCCATCAAGCTAGAGCTTTGAAATTTTGGGAATCGTTCGTACTCGCCTAACAATGCAATATTTAGACGTTTGCGATAAGTTTTAACTAATATTTTCTTTAATAATGCAGTTTAGTCAAACCACTTGGCGCAATTTGAATAATTGCCAAACTTGGCGCAATTTTTTTTTTTGGCTGAATGTCAAGTCCGCTTCGAGGACCAATTTAGCAACATTTGACAAAATACCGCCAAATAATTCCTGTCTCGAAGAGTGGTTTGACTAAACTGTATTCCAACCATTTAATTTACCGGATTAATTAATTTTAGTTAGTTTTAACGTTGTTATGTATTTCACTTGGTGTGTGTCTGTATGTATGTGTATCAGTGTGTCATCAAATTGGCTATTGTTAATTTAACCAACTTCCCATCAAGCTAGAGCTCTGAAATTTTGGGAACCGTTCTTATTTGCCTAACAATGCAATATTTAGATATTTGCGACCAGTTTTAACTAATATTTTAATAATTTTTTTAATAAACTTTGCCACCATATAAAAACGTTGTTTTTAAAAACGTTGGTTTTTATTTCGAATTATTAAATATATTAAATCAAGTGTTGTCTGGTAATTCTTTTCCAAAATAAGAGGCACGAAAGAAATGTGTTTAATAGTCAAATAAATCTCCAAAATTTTTGAAAGAGCATAATTTTCCTGAGAAGGTTTTTCATTTATTACAAACGGTGAGTATTTGTTACGAAAAAGGAATGTAAGTAATTATATCTAGTCTGAGTTACAAATAAAAATATTAAATCTGCAAAATGGGAATTTCTTTAAAAAAAAAGATAGAAACTATATTACATATGCCCTGTTCTGGGGAAAATTACGTTATACTTCATAATTCTGAAAAAAAATTGAATATGATTATATTTGAATTATTGAGAGAAAAACATGATTGAGAGCTATATAATTAAATAAACTAGGATATTTTTTAAAAACTGCGTGAACAAAAATGAAACGTAATAATGTTATCAACACAAACATTTAAATCAATTTTCGCCAATGTAAAATAATTGCATTAATTTCTGTTATAGTGAGTTTAATTTACATAAATTAAATACATAAAAGTAAAATATACAATACACTTAAACTAGAATTTTCATTCTACATATCAAATTCTAGATTCCATATATTACACCGACAGTCACTTTTATTTTTGAGAATGCTTATTTGCGTTGATGAACGATTTTTAGTAGATTGATGAATGATTAGTAGTTGAATGATTTTTAGTAGATTTAAAATATTTTAGAGCTCGATGAAACCAGAAAGTCTCGTGCATACAGATTAAAAATTAAAATTATTATTTTTTGTTTCAAAATATTTACAACTCTCAAATAAAAATGTAATAACGTAAAAAATGGAATAAATAACCATATTAAGTCTCAGCTTGAAGCAAAAAAACTCAATGAAAAAAAAATTGGAAGAAAATGCAAAGTACACTGTGTCTATCCAAAAAAAAAAAAAAAAAAAAAATAACACCAAGAAGGACAAGAGATATCAAAGCCAAATTTATCAGAATATGGCACATGTTACAAAAGTGAATGGATTCAAATTACAGTCTTCTGGGGTGTGAGATAGATGATGAAATCTGTTTAGTCGGAAGATGGCGTTGCTAACATTTACATCAATATATATGTAACGGGAGAGAGTTGTAAAGCTATAGTTTCCTAGGAAAGTGGAGCCGTTATCTAGCAACCGCAATATTGCGGACTATGACATCATTAAAACGTTGTCCATGTAAACCAGATAACGAGGTTTCCTGAAGGGCATTAAACTCTAGAAAATACGTCATTGATTTGCATAGACAACGTTTTGGTGAAGTCATCCATCATAATATTACTGTCGTTAGATAATACCACCAGTTTCTTAGGAAACCATGAGAAGGAAAAAAGATATACCTCAAATAACGTCTATGTAATGGGCTGGAACCTAAGACTTCTTTAAAATTCAAAACAGAGTAAAACAAAAATTCTTTGCTCTTTGCTAGAATTAGCCTGAGTTATTCTAAACCATATAATGGAGAAAATTTTCGGTTATTGAAGACTTCATTTCGTAAAAAAAAACATAGAGTAAAATCGCTATTCAGTGTTGTTACCATAGGTGGTAATAACCCCATTGTTATAGCAAGGAAAAAATTATTTGCTTGCAGCATTAAAAAAACGAATTCAAATTATTAAGTATGTTCGTGTAAAAAGCCTTAAATAACTATTGAAAATTTAAAAAAATGATCTAAATGTATACAACACTATATATATTACTATTTGAAAATGTAAAATGAGAAAATAATCATATCTAAATTTATGTAAGTCTTTATTTGTTGCAAAGTAAGATTAAATAGTCTTTATATGCACACGAGTTCATGCATGCAAATACGCTACTGTGTAAATGTGAATCCTTGCTTACAATCCTTGTCATAATATGCCTATACATAATTCATTACGAGGTCAAACGTTACAATTGTGGAATCAGGGATCAATTGCTCTCTGTGTATTCAGCTCCACGCAATGTACTGTCATTTCAATCATCTACCGTCAAGATATCAAATACTGCGTTCCCTGCTTAGTTTAAGACTGTTTGCCTGGTGTTAATCAAAAGTACGCCTACTCAGTTTATTATTTTCATATATATAATAAACAATAATGCGGTATTTTAGCCTATTAAGGCATTAAAAATCAATATAATTTATTATGCAACTTTTTTGTTTAAATACTTCCTTTTTCTATGAATAAAATTAATTTACTAATTAATTAAAATTAATGTTTTCTTTTTCTCAGAAATGATAAAAGGATTTTTTATTTTGGATGTTGAAATTAAACATTGATATTTATGTAAATTTTAAAAAGTTATCTAATAATAATTTAACAACAATCGTAATGTAATAACTATAATAATTTTTGAGGGCTTTAAATGAATAGGTGTTATGGCTTTACCAACATAAATTAATAAAGATATAATTTTCTCTAGCACGTGGATTCAGTACATTCCTGTTAAAAATATTCTTTCGACTTTTTAAAAGTTTATAAAAGTCTTTATTATTTTTATTTCATGCGAAACCTATTCCAATATGCTTCACTCTTTTAAAGCTCAATTCTTTACTGAATGCCTTTTTTTACATATGCAAGGAATTCTATATTTAGTCCTATGTATATATCTCCTGCAAAACGGATTTCTAGATTTAGAGTTTATAATGAAAAATTCCTTGTTCTTGGAATACCATTGACATTTCTGGGTATATTATGACAAACAAAGTATTACAACCGTACGAGGTTATATCAATATTGAGAGTTTTCCAATAAATTTTTGCAATTTGCTTACGCAATAAGTTTCATTTTTAGTCTCCTGTACTTTTGGCCCATTGATTTCTAACTTTACTTATTATAATAAAAAGTTGCATGTCTTTAAAATATCTCTGAAATTTCGGGATATATTATTACAAGCGGATGTACGTGTTACACCTGTATGTCCTTATATAAATATCAGGGTACTTTTCATGCTGGAAAAAGTGTTTTATGTATAAATCATGAGAACTTGTTTTCCTATTCATTTTAAATGTTTCCACTTATTGGAATAAAGTATTTTTTAAAATGACTTTCGAATTGTACATCGGTTGTAAAACCTTTCTTAAAGTTGGATATAATTGTGTTTTCTCGCGATGGGATCAAAACAACTTAATTTGGTGTTGTATTCAGATTGTATTGTCTTTCTTTGGACAGCTTAATGCCTTCCAGTTTTTGAAGAAGAAATCGAATTACCTTAGCAAAACCCTTCTTCATTTTAACGTAGCAACTTTTACCTCTAGAGTTCTTTTCATCAGTTGGAAGAGTTTTGTTTCCCTTTTAAGTATAAAACTTTTTTCTTAGAGTGTTAAAGAAATTTGAAAAGTAATATAGGCTATTCAGAATTTTTTTGACATCTTTAAAAAAGCATAAAGCTCTTAATTTTGATGCAATGTTTTTGTGGTTATTTTATCTAACAAATAATCTCAGTCTCGTTTTTTTATTTATAAATTAAAATTTTTTGAAAGCAATTGAAAAACAGGGAGTTGCCAAAAAAATAAGAGGATATTCTTAAAATTATTATTTCTTTTAAATTTTGATAAACATTTTTATTTGTTCACTAATTTTATAACTTCTTTCATCATACGATTATGAGAAGGACGCCTTTTATTGTTCCAAAATATACTGTACAAAATATACATAATGCATTACTCGTCAGTGGTTTTGTTGTGTAGTTTGTTATCCATAGTTTTGTGGTGGAGCTTTAGTCAAAAGTTAATTCAGATAAGCCAAGTGAAATATTACAGACATAAAATAATAATTTCAAAATGGAGCTAACCAATAGCTCAGAAGAATGGATATCTTTAAATGTAAATTTAAAATTAAATTTTAATTTTGTTTCCCCCTAAAAGTACATACTTTCAGTATTATATTAATCAGAATTCAGTGTTATATTAATGCACCTTATTGCTAAAGTATAACTGAAATAATTGATTTTATGTAGTACTCATGTTTCAATCAGGGTGCCGAAATTATAAATCTTGTACATTTGATGTATGCATTCTTTAGTAACCTTACACGTAATAATTTTCACACATAGACATAAATTTCCTTTCAATGATATTAATGGCTCCTTGTTGAACTTTTAATAAACTAACTTGGTTATTCAAAATTTTATTTCCATTTTTAGATGGATTACATTGTAAATGGAGGTTTAAAACATCATGGACATAAATAATGGAATTTATCTCCGTTACTTCTTGAAAAGTACTTATAATTTAGTTTTAGTACATACTTTCAGTTTTATATTCCTAAAATTTCAATGTTATATTGATAAACTATAATGGAGAAATAATAGAAATTTTCCCTTGTTTATGTTGTGTGAGCGCGTATGTTTTAATTAAGACATAAAAGTAACAAATAGTATGTATTTGAACATTTTCATAAAATTACGTAAATGAAAGCAAGGAGCAATAATTTTATTGAAACTGGTGGTTTCTAGTAGAACTTTTACGTATGCATCTCCCTAATGTGTTTTATAAAATATTTTTTTTCTTATTTTAGGAGGATTTCTTTATGCTAGGAAGCTTACAAAATTATATACCAATTTACACTGAATGGAAACAATTCAGTTTCTCTTTAATAATTCCAGGTATATGCTAATATAATTAGTTATATATAATGTAATATGTGAATCAGTTAATTTGCAACTTTCTAATTTTGTCTGAAATTTTTTAAGGTTAATTAATTTACATTTCGTCTTTAAATTTTCAAATTGGGCTTACGAATCCATGAATATAGTGTCCTTTTTGCTTATTTTTGACTAAAATACTATCCATCATAGCAATGTATTCTAAAAACTTCTCTTTTAAAGTAATTAGAAAGAGTGTGCTTGTTGAAGTAATCTTTTAATTATTGAAATTTTGATTCAATCATTAAAAATGGAAGTTATCGAGTAAAATAGATAATACAAAAAAGCTAAAATGTTTTAAAACGGGACATTTCTGAGAGATTTGTTAACGTTTTTATTCTTTTTTTAAATATTAATGCTTTAATTTCTGGCATCTATATTTTATTTTTAGTTATCATTGTATATATACTACACATATTATATTCAGTATTCCTTAAACAAGATATTCATCTTATGGGGGAAAGTAAATTTGTATAAGCTATTAAAAATTACGAAGGGAAATTCTAAAAAACCAGAAGAAAGTAATATTTTAAGCTCTTATAACTGGTTTTATTAAAAGACTATCATGGTAACAGACATGTTAAAATGTTTCAGATTTTCGTGTATTTTTGATTTTACTGTTAAAAAATAGTGATTGCTTTTCCAATTTTATAGATGTATGATTTAGGAGAATTTAATAAATTTAATAATTTAGGAGAATATTTGCGTTGTTCTCAAAATATTATTATTTTTTTAATTGTAGTGTTTTTTCCTCAAAGTCCCCTATTTCTATTCCGCTGATATTTTCACATTAAAAAAAATGAGGTTATTCTCTTTATAGTGAAAATACATTTCTGCCTCCCCATAAACATTAACAAAATTTAGATACAACACACAATTTTTGTATAAATATTGAGGTAAATTTGAATCATAAAATGAAAATATTAAATAGTTTTTGTATAATACAAATTTTGATATTAAAGTTATGTTTTTTGTGTATAATATTATGTTTATATATATTCTACAAATTTTTAAAGCTATAAATGCTATAAATTTTATTCAAGATATAACAAAGATAATTTTACGACTTATAAATATAAATACAACTATTAATTGCTCCTGTATAATTATTTATGGATATAAACATGATTTTTTTCATGTATATAAGTATGCAGAAATCTCAATGTTAAAATATGACTCAAATTATTTTTAAATTATCTGGAAAGAAGTCTAATTATTTAAATTTGGCGTAAATTAAGCTTTTTTCTTTTTGTCGAAGACAGTCCAATTACCTTAAACACCCTACCAACCAAGTAGTTTGAAAATGATAAGCATCTCTATTTCCTTTTGTTGCAGTTATCCACTTTTGCTGCAATATAACAGAAATACTGATTCCCTTAAATTGCCAGTTTAGAGCACTGTATTTCCAATAAATCATGATTAGTATCGAGTGCTGTTTTAAACGATTCATAATTGTAATTATGTAATTCGATCCTAATGTCATGTGGGTGAGATTTCATAAAGTAAGAATGAATGAAACTTTTAAAAGTGACAGCATTTTAAACTCTGCCAATTCACACTTAATTAAACTGAACAGAAAGACATTTAGGTTGAAGTACATTTCATTGCTACCCAGACGAGTTTTAATGCGTGTTCTTTTAATTGCTTGCGGTTTTCAGGAAACTGAAATGATTCATTATAATGGCTGCCAGGGGAAATGGAAGGCTTCCAGTGAATCGTTTTCTCTCATGATTAGATGCGAAATAGAAGAGTTTAAATTTTCGTTAGTCTGCAAAACGATTGCATGGTTTCAACTGTATGTATGGTGCTTTTAATACTAAATAGTTATCTTTTAATCCTGCCGAGATGAGGGTGCGAATTCTTTTAATAGTGAGTAGACACAGAAAGAATTTACAATAATTTACCTTTCATACTACATCATATCGTGATTAGCATGTTTATTAAATTTTCTTTTCAAGAGATATTTGTCTAAATAATTTTTTAGAGAATTTCTCTTAGATTTGTTTTGGAAGCATCACTTTGTTTTCCCAATTACTTTCCATTAAAATATCCAAATTTAGTCGAGAATTTTAGAGGCAATTGATTAGTCCAAATGTAAAAGAGAAGATCATTAGGAAATCACAGGTAATAAACGATGCAATTTAAGAGTATTTTTTTTACCGAAAATTACTCAGTATAAAACGAAATCGTTTGACGATGACAATGTTCAACATTTTCAAACCAAAGGAAAGATGAAAGTAACAATAAAAACTACCTTCAAAAAAGGATATACAAAAGTAAAAACTGCCTACTTTCGGATGTAAAAATAAAATTTGTTTTCTGGTCATTGTTTAAGAAAGAAACATTAAATCAAATTTATTTAATCATTGTATCACGCAGTTTTATGACAATCATCTCATTCAAAAATATTATAGAATAACATTTGATTTCATTAATTTAAAATTTAAATGTAACTTTTGCGTTTTTTTATTCGAAACAAATAAATATCTTCTCTAAGTCACTGCACCTCATATCTATTTTGACACTTCAAGGTCTACTAGATCCTTACTTACAAAGAGTGAAGGGCAGAATTCCTTGTCAAAATATATTGTAAAAGTATATTAATGTATTAGGGAGTTTCTAAAAGTCCTCGAAATAACTCTGCTCCGGTTGGAACTTCCGTAGTACGATTTTCTCCCACAAGGGGTGTGTTGGGGCAAATCTTTTCCAGAGTGGCATCGCTTGGAAGATTTTATCTATCCTTGGTGAATCTTTTCACCCCAAAACGGCTTTATTCTCTCATCAGTTTTTAAGAATAAAAATTTAAGGCTTCTGTCTAGCGTCCATTTTGATTTCGTGAATGTGATGTTAATTTTATGGAATTTCTACAACCATCCTCAATTCTTTATTATTTTCTATATTTCAATGCAAAAAATGAGTATCTGAAATAGAAAAAAATAATGAAGATTTCTGCGGAAGCACATCTTTTCCCCAATTTTACAAAATATTTTACAATGTTTTTTTAAATGTTGGAAAAACCACAGACATAATTAAAATAGAGGTAATTTTTTTAATTCTAAGGAAAAATGAGATTGCTCTTTAATTTTCAGAAGAGAGTCTTAAGTGAACAATGCACGGCTGAGAAATTTTGTTTCCTGATTGGGTAAAATGCCACAGGAATTGTTTGGATGATGAAAACATCTTATAAAGAAGTCCATCGGAAAATGTCCAAGTGATTTTCATATTTAAAAAATGGCGACGTGTCGATTGATGACAAACATTGTTCTGGATGCCCATCAGTTGCCCGAACGAATGAAATAATCGAGAAATCACTTGTGCTTGAAGATTGACGATGGAATCAATGCTTTAGTTTCTGACTGACCGGCAAAAAAAAAAAAAAACACTTTTCAGTGTTTTCAAAGCCATACTTTCTTTATCCTACGCATCTCGCTCATCAAATAACGTTCTATATGAAAATTTTTCTTGTTTTCGAATATGAAAAGTTAATGAAAGGACATCTATTTGATGACGTAGAAGAGATCAACTAGCCCGTACAGCCATGTTCTTCACATATATGTTAAATCCATCCAATACATTTCATTCAAAAAGAAAACGCAATTTTGATATACTTTTTGATAGGGCATTGGATAAAATGCATAAATGAAGAATGTGATTGCATTAAAACCATTTATTAATTTTCTGAATTCATTCAATAATACAAAAATGAATTAAAAATGTTTTTTTCGAGGCTATATTTAAAACTTAGGTTTCTTAAAATTGCTGAGAGTGAGCCAGAAGGAAAAATATTAATTTTTGTGACTGAACTTATAAAAAGAAATTACACACACACGCACGCACGCACACGCACGCACGCACGCACGCGCACACAAACTTAATTTTTTTTCTGACTACTCACATTATGCGCTGAACTCATTATGATTTAGTTAGAAAACAAACTATGCGGCGAAAATATTATCCTTTCGTTTGTCTTACTTTATTCATCAAAAATGTTGTAAAGGATTTGTTTTCTCTTCATAATGTTTCTCTCTTCATATAATATTTTGGCTTACTATATGATGTTATTTGATTCGAGAGCTTCACCTTCTTAATAAACAGTAAATCAATATTATTATATATATACATTCACGAATTTAAAATGGCCGGTTGACTGAAGCCTTAAAATTAATTACCAAAGGAACTTACATAATTTTCCTAATGTTTCTTGGGATTAAGAAAACACTGCGTATATTCTTTGGAAATAACTGTTTGCAAAATATATAAAACATTAGATTCAATATTGGAGAAATTTTTAAACTCTGAACCTTTTGGATCATTTTAAGCTTGGTAAGATGGAAAGAAAAATCAGCTGATAAATTGGGAGAATATCGTGGATGGTTTATCTCAATAATAGAATGCTTAGCAGAATATTGTTGTATAGGCAATGCTATATGTGAACTAGGATTATCGAAAAATAGAAACTAATGTCCAGAAGTAAATAGCTCCTTCATTACTCGTCTATATATGTTTCTTAATTCCATTCCATGTAAAAATATTGATTGATTTTCTGGACAAACCAAACAGGAAATATGTTTTTGTAGCCAATTAAGAAATTTATCCCTCATACAATAGTGTTCTTGATAATTATGCATTACTATATATTGTATGAATTATGCCAAAGGTTTGGAAGCAAATTTAACTAATTTATGACATAATGTTATTCTGTATAAGATTGTTCTGTTTTTAAAAAAAACTTTCGTAGAACTCTTTCCAGATAACTAAAAATGACTAGAGCTTTTTGAGATGCAAACGGCAAAAAGCCAGTTTCATTGAGCTTTAACAATGAGTTGAGATATGGCTTCTTTACCTGTTTATTCTTTCACTTTTTTATTGTTATTTATATCACATTGGTTAGTTTTACGTTTGGGCGGTTATTTAGTTATTTTATGAGCTCATCTTGCAGATAAATGATTCCTTCGTATAAAAATAATAAAAAGTTAGAAGAAAGGTTTTGAGTAACAAAAATATATACTATCATTCTAATTATTTTGGGAATAATATAAAAAAATTATTGTTATCTTAAGGCAATATATGACTTTACAAATAGAAGACCACATTATATATAGTTTTAACTGTTACGAGAGTCATATCAAAAAACACAACAATGAAATATTTCCTGAGAAAAATATGTTAATATTGTTGTTAGCTTCCTTAATTATCATTAATCCAGTTCGTTTACTTTGTTTCATATTTTAAAAACGATCTTAAAAATCATTTTTCTTCCAAAGCAAAAAATAAAAATGTTAGACGTATATGTTACATATTATTTAGAGGAAATCCTGTCAAACTCTTAATTTAAATTACTAATTAGGAATGACATTTAACAAATTTATCTTTCTAAATCCAAATCAAGTGACAAACATTCCCTTTTAAACGATAGTTTTGCCTCTTTAGAAATATATTATTAGAAATATTGCCTCACTTTCCCTTATAAAATTCTATACATCAAAATTTAGAAAACAATATCTTTTGGCATCAGACTTTCAGTCATGATCAATATGTGCATACATTTTTGAAGTATTACCAAGGAATATTTTGAGAAAGTGGTTTGAGAAACACTACTCTACAGAAAAAAAAAACCCTTTCGAAATGTTTACGAAAATAGCAACTGCCCAGAAAATTTATTCAAGTCTAAAATTCGAGTTTCTTTCTCTGGAACAAAATAAAAGTTTTTGTACACGCCACATTAAACAGGCCTTCAACAAGTAGCTAGGTTCTTCAGTAAAAAAGACCCTTAAGGCATTCAAACGCCTTTCATTCTTCTCCACTACCCGAAGCAATGTCGACATCCATGTGACACATTCGGAATAAAGGTTTTAAATGGATAGACAGGGAAAAATGTTGTTGTCGAGACAAAAAAAAGAAATTTAAGGATACTAGAACTAAAAAGCTAGAAAAAAAAATAGTAGGCTTCCAAGCTTGCGTGAATATCCTTCCACTGTTGAATATATTTTCCTTTTTTGAATTAAAATATTTTTTTCCCTTTCAGAATTTCCATGTTAGTATTTTTTTCTTATTTACACTATCTTCTTTGGAATCGCTACGGAAACATGTAGCTTTATTTTCACTTTACATTTTCAGGAAGACATTTTTATTTTCAGGGAACCAAGCATCCTTGTCTAGGAAAATTCTTTGAGCAACTTCTGCTGATGTTAAGCACAGAGCCACATTATTTCGGATATTGTGATTGAATTGACCCATTCATATGAAAACAGACATAGTTTGAATTCTTTGTTGCATTAGTTTGGATAAAGGAAATTTTCTAGCTACCCACAGTTGTTCAAAGAAAATAAATTTAGGCAAACGTACTGAACATTATATCACCACATCTGTCACTATTTAAATGAATCAATAGTATTAATTCTATAAACACTGTGCTGTACTGAATATACTGAAAATTATATCGCAGTACTTGTCACTATTTAAATGAATTAATAGCATTAATTCTGTAAACATATAATGTCTCCTAATTTTAAAAAAAATTAATAGGAAGTTAAAATTGTATATTAATATATTGAAAAAATTATGAATAGCCCGAAACTGAGTTCGTATTATAAGCAAATTAAAATGAGAATATTATAAAAAAAAAGTTTGCATGTTAGCTTAGATATACGTTTTCATACTATAATTTAGGTAAAAACGTAATTAAACCTTTCATTAAAAATGAATAAGGATTGCTTCCCATAATTTAATGAGAGGCTGATTTTCAAATGAAAGTAGAATATTAATTACATTAATTTTATTTTCTCCGTAATTTTCATGTCGCTTTATAAAACTTAGAGCCTTTTTTAAGCTTTATTAGAAAAAAATTAGTTTGTTCAGCTAATAATACGTTTTTCTCATGCTGCATGGAAGTAATACATGTACTGATTAACATTCCTTTTATTATTGTGTTTATTATTATTATTATTATTATTATGAACTCTTTTGCATAATGATTTGTGGGGAATAAATATACAATAAGTCAATACATTTCTGAGAAATCACTAGCTGAATATATTGAGTTAGATCTCTATAACAATCGTCTTTTAAAATTAGATTTTGTAATCATAGTAATCTTTATCACACGCAGTGATTTTTAACATTAAATCTTTATAAGTATTATGATGCTTGCCTTTAATGCTTAGATATTAAGAGTTCGTGTAATATATTACAAGAGTTAAGTAGTTGAAAATTTCCAAACAAAGCAATAGATGATTGCTCGTATCATTTCCATATAACGCAATTTAATTCAATACTTCTAAAACTAGATTATTCTTATAATCCTTATAAAAATTGTATTCTGCAATTATATTTTTATAATTCTTATTGCAATTGTCTTTTATAATTGTTTGTTTGTAATGCTACTCAATAATTGCTAAATTTGATTTATATGTAATATTTGCTATACAAATCCGTATTAATACAATTAGAGCTTTATAATAAAAATAAAACAATAATTAGAGAAAACATTCTTAGGAAACTGAACAAAAGTAAATAGTTGTACAATTAATATTTATAACAGAATAAGACATTAGTACTTGATATAAGATAATATTCCTTATAATATATTTGGACAATTAGATCCTTATATTTCTTGTAATATTTATACAACTGGATCTTTTAATCAGATTTCGGTACAAATTTTAATATTTTCTCCTAAAAGTTTATCAACCCACGTATTCACTTTTAATTAAAACAGAGACGGCTACTCTTTTATTGCTGGCCTAGATGAGTTTTAATAGGTGTTCTTTTAATTACTTGTGGCTTGTAGTGAGTCGAAATGATTCACAATAATTTCTGTCAGGGGAAATGAGAAAGTTTTCACTAACTCCTTTTCCCACAAGAATAGAGGCGATAATTTCTTCACTTCTGATTAATTTTTCTCTGCTCTGTTAAGCGAGTTTTCCCTTTTTCCTTTAAGAATATCAACTAAGTTTTGATCTAGCCTATTATGAGGGAAAAAATGGCAATAATCTCATTATTACTAAGACTATGTAGAGCGAAGAAGAATGATGTGATTTTTCATACTTTCTATGCTATGTTTTCGTGATTTACGATATTTAATCAAGGACGAACTCAGCCTTTTACTGACTACTAAGCTTATGTCTTTAAGGTTATTCGTGATTTTCTCTTCACTAACCTCCGTTACATTTTTTTCACCATAAAATGAAACGTGATTAGGTAAATTAGATGGATATACAAGTGTAGTGAAGTGATTTAGAGACAATGGTATATAAATGAAATAGATTGAAAGGAAAATGAAAGGAGATAGAAGCTAATGACTTGCTGACCGAGATTTGTAATTTGAATGAAATTCTTTAGTTAGTTTGTGGATTGTTAAATATTTTATACTTGAATTATTAAAATAAGAATCAGTTGTTTGTAAGAAGTGATTGATTCTTACGACTGAATTAGTTAGCTAAAAATTTACTTGTAGTTCCTAACGTAGAATTGATAAGATAATTTAGGATTCCAGAGAGAGCGACTTTTGTTATATATATATATATATATATATATATCATTATCAATAAAACATTTCGGTTTGTTCTTTCGAGTCTTTAATTGAAGTTCAGTCATTATTACTTAATATATATATTATTATTATTAAGATATTGCACTAGATAAGAGTAATGAAGGGCTGTCGTTACAAGTGAGGAATATGGATTTACAATTTTCGTCATGCAGTTTTGATTAAAAGATTATATGTAATGTATGCGTTGAAACAGTATAAACTAATGATGTTGAAAGATTTGACTTTAAGGGAAACTCTACCAGGGATTCCAGTAGACAGATAATGAAAACTGATACAATATTAAGAGAACTTTTCAAAATGCGGAAGTACTACAGGAGGAGCAATAACATTAATATAAAATTTTTTTTTAAATAATTTTATATACATGAATTTTATAAATTTCAGCACTTTTCTTCAGAAACATGTAGTCAGAATATTAGAATAAGTGGATACTAGGAGGCATTTGAATAGTAGCATATGACACTTGCAGGAAGTGTGATTCTATTCGTATTTCCTATTTTGTTTCTCAGAATGGCTGGGAAGTTTTCGTTATAGATTTACAGTTATAGATACTAGTTATACATGATTGAATATTTCGCAGGGTCTTAATATCAATCTTAATTTCTTTCAGATTGTTGGATATTTATTTTATTTTTCTCCTTTTTTGTTTGCGCAAAAAGCATTGTTATGTATTATTCTTTATTTCAGAGGAAAAAAACAAGTTTTGTATTTCAAGATAATAATTCAATGCAACCCGATCAGCTAAATATATACATTTAAAGATACAAATTTAGTGTCTGACTTAATTCAGAAAATATGAAATCGTTATTATGAGCATATGTTCTGATGCATAACTTGATCAATTCTGAAACCTTCATATTAATAGGTTTTTGAATATATGCAGAAGTTATATGAAACATACAGTTATTAAAACAGATTTACGAATTATTAAAACAAATAGTTAATTTACTATTTTCAAATGCAACTCAAACAAAATAAAAAAAATCACACACACAAATATATATAAGGAAATAATTTAAATAATTAAAATTAAAATAATAAAATAATCTGTAATATCTTAACTGAACCAATAAGGATGAAAATACATCAAAACAGTTAAAAATTGCAAAGCAGAAGAGAGAAACAAAAATATTATTCAGTTTTAACTATGAAAGAAAAATTAGAAAACCCAAAAGAAAGCAGATTAAATAAAAAAATAAGTAGAAAAAGGTCAAAATATGGAAAAAGATAGTGTTATTGAAAAAAATACCTATAATGAAAATTTGAAGGAAAAAAAACTTGAAAAGTACTATATTTAAAGTTGTAAAAGGATTTAGTCTGTTAAGCTGGGTTATTTCAGTGCTATTGTACAAATGAAACACATTGAAAAGTATATTACTAAAAATGGATATGAGTCTAAAATACATTTGAGAATAAATGAAAAAAAAAAAAAAAAAACACCATTTAAATTCAAATAAATATTTTAAAAAAAGACTAATATAACTATAGAACAAAAAATGTTTTTCAACACACATAAAACTGAATGATAAATATGGTGTACAAAATTAAAATTAAGCGATCAATATTTCTGAGGCTTGAAATATATTTTAAATTGTAAAGTGTGCTTGTGTGATATATATATATATATAGGATTTTCCAGCTAATTATCAAAGAATTAATTGCATTTTTTAATGTATTGTAAAACCAGTTCCTCAGTTACACGATAAATGACACCACGAATCAGCGTCAAGTGATAGTTCGTAAAGCGCCACATTTTCCCTAGCAAAACTGAGTAACATTTCTGAGTTCATGTAGCGCCACCTATTTCTGAATAAAACTGAGTGACATTTGTTCTCTCTCTCTCTCTTCCCCACTTTTCCACTTCTTTTCTCCTCCGCATTATCCACGTCGGAAGTAAATTCCGAACGCCAGAGCGCGTTCCAATACCCATCGCCGAAATGTTATAAAATTAATTAAGCGGCCATCTTCATGTCTCAGAAGAACTGTTTACTCCTAATAGAGATAACCTTTGTTTAGATCATTGTGTATATATTTTCCCTTCATCTCTCCCTTCTAATAAGCGAAATAAAACAAGTAGAGTCTCATAATTGAATTGATCCGAAGTCATCATAGAATCCGGTAATGGAATTACTCCCCTAGACAAACCAGCCCTTTGCGTAGAAACAAACCTGCGTAAATTCGGGATGTACAATCTCATCACCCCCCTTTCTACACACGCACACACACGCACACGCCCGCACAAACGCACGCACGCACACACACATATAATCATATTTTTTTCACCTTCTCTATCCTAATTTTTTTCTATATTATTTTTTTTTCATTTATTATGTTTATTTTAGAATTTATTTATTTTCAATTTTCTATCTAAATAATACAAAAATTATTTGTATATTCCTAAGATTTTTTTCTTAAGGTTTTAGTTATGAAATAGATTGATAGTTGGCGTTGCTATATTCTATTCTTTTGCGTTTTTAAATTTTGTTAAAAAATTCTTGTATGCCTTAGAGGATTTCCTTTTTTAAATTTTTGATTTTAAATTCTTGATAATAATGTTTTTCGTTTTCCTTAATTGTTGTATTAACCTATCATTATTCTTGATTTTTATTGTAGCTTCTAGAATTTAGTGTTTGAATTTTGTCAACGTTTGAAAAACATTTTAGTCCAAGTGGGAAGGTTAATGTATGTTGTTTGATGATTGATGGTGTTTAGCTAAGTAACATATTTTTGACTCATTCTAATTATGATTTTTTTTAAGTGTTATTACTAAGTATTGAAATAGAAGTACTTGATAGTATTAGAGAGTAATGAAAATGAGTAACAATTTTTTTTAAATTTAAATCTTTTGTGTTGTGTAATTTTTAATTTTTTTTTGATTTCTTTGTATTACTTTCTGTAATATTAATACACTTGAAGGATTACATTGGGCAAATTTTGATATTTCTCTTAAATGTTTTAATTTTTTGAATTTATTTTTACTATTTTTTTAAAAGATTTTTTTTGTGTCGGATGTTCTTTTTAATATTTTTTCTTTGGTTTTCAATTTTCAATTTTTTTTTTTAATTTATATTATTTTGTTTTATTACCTTTTTTATTAACATATTTTGTGATAGGAAAAGTTAGGCCTAAATTTCTAAGGCCTAAAGTAAGGCCTTGATTTTCCATATAATTATTTGTCTTTGATTTACTAAAAACATTTGAAACTGGAGTATAAATCTTGAACCTATTTATTTATCTTAATTATCAATATAAAAATTGAAGATTATTTTAAATGAAATATCACTTAATATATTCAATGCTTCTTTAAGCACTTTATACATTTTAAAACATTACACATATAAATTTATTATAATATTATTTTAACTTACATAAATAAGTTAATACACCGCATTTTTCATTTATTTAATAGATACTGTGACCATAGACTTTTGCAATCAGAATAATGTATTACTGAAGCCTGGATGTAATCTCTTTTGGTCATTCCTACTCGTGGATAGGATATATTCTTCATTCATGGACAATAAAAGGGATGTCATTGCTATGATTTATCACTGATGTATCACAGCTTCTTTAGAGCTGGAATGCTTAAGGTATTATGACGAAAGCTGTTTATCGCTATTTACTCGCAACAAAAGATTCCTTGCGTCGTTACGTGACCATGGACGAAACATGGATACATCCACTACACTCCAGAGTCGAAGCGGCAGTCATCTGAGTGGCGCACAGCTGTAGCCGTCAAGCGTCAAAAACGCAGCAGTCAGCCTGGCGAAAGTCGCTGGCGTCAGTTTTGGATACGCATGGCGTGATTTTCATTGACTACCTCGAAAGGTAAAATCGATCAACGTGATTATTGCTAATGACTTGCTGGTGCGTTTGAAGGAAATCCCGAAACGCACAGTCTCAGGACTTGATCAATAATGTTAGTTCAGGACACGAGCACCAAAAAGGTCATTGCGCAGTGTAAATGATTTTGTTTAAATCATTGAAACTCAAATCCCTGACCCGACGTAACCTGGATGTGAAGCGTAAGTACCAATTCTTGTGTCACACACGATTTCCTTGATCGTGGCCTCGATGCAAGACTCTACCAGTAAACGTGTATTTCTTCAAGAATGTACTTGAAATCAATCATTAATTATTTCTATTGTATCGTAAAGAAGTAAATAAAATACGTTAAAATGTTAGTCTATATGAGAATGTTATTGATCCTTGCTTTATTTTAGGCACCCATAACATTGAATAACCTTATAAACAAGTTTATTTCAATGTTTAATTTAAATATGGAGAAT
>BMAW01075952.1:368062-419906 GCA_019974015.1 Nephila pilipes
TGTCACACAGCGATTTCCTTGATCGTGGCCTGACTGCAAGACTCTACAAGTAAACGTGTATTTCTTCAAAAATACATTGAAATCAATCATTAATTATTTCTATTGTATCGTAGATAGAATAAATAAAATAGATTAAAATGTTACGTCTATATGAGAATGTTAGATACCTTGCTTTATTTTAGACCCATAACATTGAATAACTTAAAACAAGTTTATTTCAATGTTTAATTTAAATAGGAGAATTCTATTTTGCATCAAAATATCACTCAATGTCATTCATAAGTTGTGAAATTTAAGTTTGGGTTTTTGATACAATACTTTACGATTTAGTCAAAAATAATCAACTCTTATGTTAATAGAATGGTTTTTGGTTTGTACATTCAATTTTCCTTTAATACTTTTGTTGAAAACTTTGTTATTACTTTTATGGCAAAATATCTGATTATTTTCATGTTAAGATTGATAATAAGTTATGTCACGAATTAGAAAATGTGAAAATGTTCAGCATTCATATTCAATTTTAATTTGTTATATAAGGCAACTTATTAAACAATAACAAGAGCTTATGCAGGTAAATTACGTAATAGAAAACTTGAATCTATTCAAAAAATTCATACCTTCCTCTCCTATCATAATGAATAAACCAGCAGGTTCTGAAGTGCTAAACTTTACTGGTTAAATGTTAAATAATATGCCTTATTTTATTATAATAAATAAAAAATAGCTATTATAAAACAACAGGTTAACTAACTACTCATGAAATAACTTTTTATAAAACCTCAAATGAATATATGCCAGTTTAACCTATCGATTTTTTAAAGAGGATGAGAGAATATTAGCCGTGAGGGAATGATATTTATATTTTGAAAATCGTTGAAACATTTGAATATTATGAAGGAACCAAATCCATTAAAATCTGTGTTTCTAACTATAGTGAAGATAGCACTTAAAATTCCTCGGCATGCGGGAAATTTCCGCTTGACAGCAAGTACAGGAAATTTTTGTTCCCTTTTGCCTGCATAATACGGTAAGAATAATAAATAGAATGAATATTAATATTGTTTAAGCTTGGAATCATATTTATCACAAAGAAATGAATAAACCAATCATCGACTCGTTGCTCCATCGAAAGCAATCACGGCACCCACTTGGAAAAAACCTTTTTCATGCTCAATTTTTCATGAAGGATAGTAAATACACTTCCATATGATATCTGTGTCATCTCAGGAATCTCACGGAGCTTCACTTTACGATCTTTCATTATAATTTTTGTCACTTCACTCACATTTTCCGGTGTAACGGCTTCCACAGATCTACCCGAGCGTTCCGCTTCATTTGTGTCGGTCCGACCACGTTTAAACTCGGCAAACCACCGACCAATCGTTGCTTTTGATGGACAAGAGTCCGGGTAACATTTTTCAATCCATTGTTTCGCTTGCACGGTGTTTTTACCCATTAAAAAACAATGTTTTATCCGAACACGAAACTCGGTTTTTTCCATTTTTTAAACAAACTACAAAACGACTTTACTCCAACCTCGATAACTCAGCTGTTTCTGGTCCGATCGACTTAAAATTTTGACACGTTTCAAGCAAAGGTTCGTACTCTAGAAAGACCTTTGTTATTGGTTTACTACGAGCGCTATCTCTAGGTTAGTCTCGGAACTTATTGATCCATGTGTTAGTTACCATTGGGTTGTGAGTGCATAACTCATTCGCACAGGTTTTTTGCAGTCCCCAAAACTATGAAGATTCCATTGTTTTGGCAGCAGATTTGGCAGAGCAGTAGCTTGGTGATTGTTGAGTCGTGATATTAATACTAAGTTGCTTCAAATTTATTTTGTATCTTGAGCAAGGTTATAGAACATCAAATTAAATTATAGGTAAAGGAACCATAACTAAGATCTTCTTCAGATGTTTAGAATACATCCCGTTTTAACCAAATACTGACTTTCTACAACTAATGAACTGGTTTCATAATTGTGTAACGGATGTAAGGACTCAGATACCAGATCAAGGGTCATGCTCATCATTTGAATTGTGGTGTAAAATGGCAAAGCTCAAAGTTCCTAAAGTTCTAAAGCACCAACACCAAATTTCATCAATAATATATCAATTTAAAACAAAACAAGAACATAATGTTAACTTAGGTTATAAAGTTTATTTAATTTGGAGTTAAAAAGTAGTAAATAATTTTTTATTTCGTTTACTCGGATTAGAAATCAAGTTTTAAAGCGAAAATTCACAGATCCAGTTTCTCCATGAAGTGTTTGGTAGACTTCTTTAAAAAAGTATCACTTTATTTGCTGTAGTATGTTGAGCTTTTTAATGTAAGTGAATGTTTTATTACAATCCCCTTTATGTCATTGAGATCCATTCATTCAACTTACAAAAATGTTTCTGAAAATTACAGTTCTAGATTTATTATTATTTTTTTGAAATGATTAATAATATGTTTTACTTGGATTTCTCTTGTCGTTTTAAAATTGTAAGAACATCGCTGCATTATTTTATGTTTTTTCATTTACCTCGAATATTAGATGTTATTCCTAAGAACTTGTAAAATAAGTATAAAGAAAAAAATGTGTTAAATGTCTAGAAGTTTCAGCTTAATAAAAATCGTTTAACAGCATTGATAGATAACGCAATATAAGCCTTTCCTGGTCAACATGCGTATATATTTATGATTAAATCTTTAGTCATATAAATTCACTCATCGAAAAGTAAAGGCAATTTGATTGATGTGATGGAAATTCTCATTTGACAGCCGTTGAAAAGGGATAAAATAATATTGTACAAAAGGCAGATACCAAATATTAAATATTAATTTACATTTCATTATCTTTCGTTGGTATCTATATGTGTAAAATTAAAAGATATCTTAATGGTTTTTATATTTTTGAGCGGCTTTCTAATAAGTCGTTGGAAATCTATGTGATTCTCTTATAGATCACAATTAATGAACTAATAGATTTGTGTGTTTTTGTTTTCGAATAACTTATAATGATTGGCATAATTATACATGGCCTATTCTTATTTATTGTTTGAAAGGAAATTTTATTTAAGTTCAATCCTAGGGATACACACAGAAGAGCCAAATCATTATACCCAAATGCTTTATATCACGTTGTTTCATTTTTTGCACACAAAAAAAAAAAAAAAAATGCTACAACATGCCTTAGCAACAAGTCCTTAGATCTTCAGGGACAGATTGTATCACTCTTTCAAACAGCAATTGCTCACTTCTTCTATATTCTGAGGTGGTGGTGTTTGAGCTCTGAGTTGCCATTCCATGATATCTTAAATATGATACTTAAGCGCCCCGTTAAATGCTAGAATTTATTCGCATGCTCTTCGAACCATTATACCACGATTTCAACCTTGTGACATGAAGCGTTTTCCTACTGAAAAATTTCATTTCCGATGGAGAACGCAGACACCATGTAGGAGTACAACTGGAGTCGGATTGATGCATATATAATTAATCCACGCCTGTAATAGTGTGCATTACCTTAACCAATGGTTCTACAGACGCCAATGAAGTTTTGTATTGCCTAAACCATAATACCACTACCATCGGCTTGTGAAAGAACTACAGAAAATATGTCAACCAATTGTTTACCTAGAAAAAGCTAAAAAATGACACGACCATCGACGTGATAAATCAGAAATCTTAATTTATCTAACTCAACAACTTTCTTTCATTGCTCCGTGATCTACTCAATACTTTCCAGAACCCACGACCGAAATACATCTGCTTATACCTATTGAATAACCACTGAGCTATTGGTCAAGTGGGACAACTTCAGATGTTTTTGTAATGTATGATTAATGTGTGGATGTCCTACTGTGGATGTTGTCTACCACAGATATCACTGTCAATCGTCCACTTAACACAAAAATTCACAGAGGCAGCTCACAAACACATTACAAGCCTTGAAGTTTCAGAGATTGTGGTACCGATCTGTAGCGCTATCACAATCTTTCCTCAAAGTCATTTAGATCATCAACCTTTCCAAGCACTTGGAGGGGTAATCATCAGAATGATGCCTCAGTATCTCTTACAGTAGTTAAACGGAATACTCCTTTGATCATGCACCTTTTTCTTAGTCTAATAAAGCTTATTGAATATAGGAGGGATGATCTTAATTAATACACCAACGTGTGATTTTAATTAATACACGTTGGTTTTTATATTGTTATGAACATTAAATGGTGCTTCCCTACAGCTTTTCTCTTGTGAACGAAAAGAAACATTTACGGACATATCACCAGTCAACTAAAGGAAGAATAAGTAATAACCTCATAAGCTTGGTGACGTATTTTGCAAGTTAGTGAGAAACTTGGGGACTTTGGTGACAAATGAAAAGTCCCGAATATGCTGGAACCTAGACGAAATATTGATCGGATAGAAAGTTATGGACTTTTCATGAACTTTTCTTGTGATGTTATGCCTGGCCGGGACAGGTATAAATATCCCAAAAATCTGATCAAGGAAAATCAGTCTGTATTTAAAAATCGGCTCATTTAATGCAGAAAAAGTATCCATGCCATCTGAGACAGCTATTAAAAATGCCTTTTCCCATCCACAAGAATATTTGAAGCATAAGCCTGCTTGTACAAATCAATGAGACCTCTTTCCAACTCACTGCAAGTAGTCATTTTGATAGTTCCTCCCCTTTCACAGAAGTTTCATACTTGTCAGCCTTCTCTCTAATTTTTTTTCTCTCGAAATTATTGAATTCAAGATATACCTAAACATTTAGCTATGTTAATTTTTTTCTCAAAAGGATTCTTTTCCACCTAATATATGATGTGAAGCCTTTCTCCCAATGTTCGTTTTATTATTTTTTTTTGCCATTTTTAAAATTCGTAGAATGCATAAAGCGTAGATCATAAAATAATGACCCATTAAATTGATAGCTCACAATCTTGAAATTAAACACATGCTCACTACACAGTTACAGATTAGCCTGGAATGAGAAATGGTGTGGCAGCTGGACGAAATGGATGCATCTATTCCCCCATTGCACAGAGAGATGAATAACTCATATTTTAAATAAGAACACTTGTTGTACATTCAGTAATTCACAAGCACAGACATATTAAAATATCTGCGTTAATCTATGTTTTCCTCCTAAAACATCATAAGTGAGTTAGTTATTTGAGGATAAAAGAAGTAATTACAGTTCCTATGCCATGTGAATCCGCTTGATCCTTCAATTTCATTTCGGGGATGAGAAAAATATTTCAGCGATGAATATGGGAAAATGACTTTTTGATAAAACGATATTAGTGGATCTCGTTAACGTTATTTAAATACAATTTGTGCAATATATATATATATATATATATATATATATATATGTGTGTGTGTGTGTGTGTGTGTGTGTGTGTTTGTATGTATGTGTGTATGTATATATTCAGGGTGTTCCAAAACTCTGAGTACAAAGGGAGTTAGAGAATATCATGTGGAATCATAATAACATAAGAAAGTATGGTCGAAAGTGCAACCCTTAAGTGAAAAAGAGACAAAGACACAGAAAGGAGAGACATTACAGAATACAGAGTAAAGCATTTTATTACCCAAAAATACATACTATAAAATGTACATGAATCATGGTACATGTTCCATTGATAGTTTTGCTAACTTGACACCCAAATCTCACCTTTCGCTGTACATATTTAGAGATCACGGAACTGAAAAGGACTTGGGAAATTGGATGACGAATGCACTTTCGTAAAGAAACCAATGTGCACATGCAATATGCAATGGATAATATTCCGGTTGCAGTTAATGGACTGGGCAGAGTGAGCTATACAGTTGTTTGAAAGGATTTTTTGGAAATGGAAAGCACCTGTGCTTGGAGGCGAGATTTTGTTTCTCGTCTTAAAGTTCGTCGACTTATAGTTGTTCATGTTTTTCAATCTTGCTTGTATTCTGAAATGGTAGTATGTCGGATCCAAGATTACTCAGCTTCTGGTGTTAAATAATGATTATTTGAGGTCTTGTTGCAAATCTTTCCGGATACAATCGTAGAGTAACACACCTGTTTTCGAAAGCTGGGCCAGACACGAATATTGGCCGACTCAGCGTTTGAGAAATGATTCGTGTTAACAACACGACACTCAGTCAACATCTATAATGAGGAACTCTCACGTGCTACGTAATATATATAGCATGTGTTGGTTCCTCATTATATATATATATATATATATATATAACAGGTAATATAAAAAAATTAAATCAATTCCTACTTAGGTCAAAAAAGAAATATTTTATTTTTGTTACTTTTTATTAAATAATTACAATTAATATAAATATGCATATTATATTAAAAATAATACATATGATAGAATCACTATATACAATATGATAGAATTGCATATATATATGATAGAATCAATATTAATACAATATTAAGTGGCAAAATAAATTCACGCAGTAAATTAAATGGTTGGAATGAAGTTTAGCTCAACCACCCTTGGCTACGGGCATTATTTGGTGGTATTTTTGCCAAATGTGGCTACCCTGGACTTAATGTCCAGCCAAAAAAATTCGCCAAGTTTGACAATTTTTGAAATCGTGCTAAGTGGTTGGGCTAAACTGCTTTTTCACCAATTAATTAAATTAATATTTGAAAAAACTGCATTAATTTCAAGTGTCATCCACTACAAGTTAAAAATGTATTTGAACTTGAGTTGTTGAATAAAAAGTATTTTATCAACGATTGAAAAACTGAACAAGATATATATAGGGAAAGTGTGAACTAATAGTAGAAATTTAAAAAGAGATAAAAAGAGAGTAACGATTCTTTAAATGCTCATATATTCTTTTAATTTTTTTTCAATTATAGTAATCCCAAATTTTTCTTCAAACCTTAAAAATTATATAATTTTTAATTCTACTTAATATGTACAATGTATTAAGTTACTGAATTTGTAAAATTCTTTTAACAGTTTCCTATTTCTCTTGAGTTTTGCTTTAATTAATTTCTTTATTAAACCTTCTTTTTAGTAATTTAATTCTCTGTTTCCATCTGAATATATTTTTAAAGTAAATTCTAGTAGCAGGAAATATTTTACTTTTTTTGCAGAAAGATAACAAATTATCAATTAGTTCCCACAAATTACTGGTTTATTCAACATTAAAAAAAAAGAATACTTTTTTCTATTCCGAAAGAATTCCAAATCTTATGAGAAGACTGTTAGTTTCCTTTCCTCGAACGTTCTTTTCCTTCGTTTTCACTTTCTTTGTTATCAGATTTCACACCAAAATCAAAACAACAGAAACATAATATAGTATGGAATGTTTTCATGAAAATGTTTCTATGTGAGGTAATGTGAGATTGATGTATTTTCAAAGAAATTTGTAATATTTTTTAAATTCTTCAGAAGACGTTTCATTCTTTCAAAAGAAAATATTTCAACCTAATTGAAAACAAACGAGATCTTCTTTTTCTATTTAGGCTCAACCCCCCCTTTTTTTTAAAGGTTCCTCTAAAATATTTTATTCTTTTTTATTCTTTATTTATTAAAGGTTAAATCTTCTTTTTCAATAATAACCCTCCATTAACTTTGCAATATCTTAACTGTTTTATACTTAAGTTGAATTTTATTTTAAATAAATTATTGTCAAACTTCTCATCAACATTCTATGTTTATGCGTGGAGAAACTTCAATTATATTTTTATAATAAAAATATTTCATTTGATTCAGAAAACTAGTTAACTGTCTAAGATTTTTCTTGTGTATTGTGAACCAAAACTTTGGAATAATCCATCAATTACGTTTAATTCAAATGAGCAGAAAATCATATTAGGATAAAGAGGATATTGTAAGCAGTTTAAATACATGCTCTTTTAAATGGTTTATTTTTGACATTTGAATTGATCGCATTAATGTTGTGACGCCCGCCCGACCCGGGCTTCATCTTGTGCCATCACTAGATTCAATTATTAAACACTACCACACAAATAATCAGAGAGACACTAGAACAATTTATATGTAATTTATTAACATATATTTACGATGACAACAACTCACTATACTCTCCCGGGTAATATTTCTATTAACCTCAATTTAACCCACCAATAGTAATCTAAAAGATTCTTTCCACTAATCCTTCCTCGAATGCGACACAGACTCTGGATCAACTGTTGAGAACAACAGCAAAGGAGCGTCTTGCAGCAATCTATAATTTAACCCTTTAATTCTTTTCCCTTTCTATTTCTCCTTCTGTTTATCTATAACTTCAGCTTCACTACTCCTACAGCCTCTCTCTTTCAGTCTCTCTCACTACTTTCAGTCGGAGTTTATATATTTCCTAACTCACCTACTTCACTTCATTCCTAACTGCTTTACATAATCACTTTACATATTCACGTTTCATTTTTGGTTGGGCAAAGGTTGTTTAGCAAAAGCAATCAATCTCAATTAAAAGTCCCCAATGTTAGTGAAAAGAAACCGCGAATAGCCCAATGTCACAATGTCTTTCAGAGAAAAAATTGTTGAAATTTGATTTCTCATTTTCGGTTGATTAGAAACGAACTATAAACTTTAATTTTTTTCTTCAGTTTGTCAATATTGATAGTTGTTTTTTCACAGGTTTTAGCTCTTGAATTTTGTATACAAAATTTACTAAGTTAGAATGAGCACACTTTACAGTACTCTAAGTTTCATTTAAACAACATAATGAATTTGAGTAATATGAATTCCCTTTAAATTGAATATACACAGGCAGATTCAAGATTCGGTTATGAGCAATCTAGAGACTCACGAGAGACACTGGCTGCTTAGTGCTACAGTTCAATAATGAGAATGTCATCTTAGATGATACCTCACTATCCAAACTTTTTTTTTTATTACATATCGTGAAGACTTTGAAAATTTGTAGCATTTAATATGCAGCACTGAATATATGGTGTAATCACGATATACCACGAAAACATCACTAATATTTTGAATTCAATGTCTTTGCTATTACTGAGTGAAAAAGAAAAGAGTCAAATAGATCAGTTCCTTTTTATATTATAATCTAAATATTCTTTTTATAGATAGCGATTGTATAGCCACTGAGACCTTAAAA
Source organism: Nephila pilipes (assembly GCA_019974015.1). Lineage (NCBI taxonomy): Eukaryota > Metazoa > Arthropoda > Arachnida > Araneae > Nephilidae > Nephila > Nephila pilipes. Next base: position 377,150 of record BMAW01075952.1, read on the forward strand.
TAATCATATTTTGACAGTACGTGTAAGAGAAAAAGGCTATTTTTTTTAGATAAAATGTGATTATGCTGAATTTTACTTAAACATTTGGAATTGTAATGTTTCTTGATATATCTAGTCATATCACAACACTCCAGAATAATATGATTTACAAGAAATTTAAATGTACACATTAAGCACTTAGAAATGTCTTAGCTATAAAAATCAGCCCATAAAAGATATACAAAAGTAAAAACACAAATTTAATTGATTTTAAGTTTAATGAAATTTTTTTATTCCTTTGCAGTATTATACAAATGTTTATTTAAATAGTAAGATGTTCTTTTGTTTTAGATCTAAATTGTTGGCTAATTGCAGGGATTTTACATTTGCAAGCTAAATATATTTCCCAAAATTTCGAAACCATGAAAAAGATTAACATTTGATTCAAATTAAACTTTTATTCCTGATTACTCATATTGATTCAATAATGGTGGTATTTTAAGTCACAAGAAATAAGTAATCTTGACAATGTCGTAAGTGCTTTTCAGGTGTCATCCTCGTTTTTCGACTTTTGCTCAAAATTGCGTTGTCAATAATTAATACCCTCAAGTAGTAGAAGAAAAATGATTCTTAATTGTTTTTCTAATCCTCTACGAATTATTTTACATCTCGAGTGAAGGTCTTTGATACTTCGATGAACGTAAGGTAGTATAACTGGTTGCAGCACTTCAAATTACCTTCGTGCTGACAATGAGTCTCTAATGCGTAGTGTGGATGGCCTGCTATCGTGTCTGATGGCACCATGAATTTAAACGTATATTGTTCATTAATTATTACTATAGACGGACGTTAATATATATATATATAAAATAAATTAACCTACCTTAATTTAAAAGTTTCACCGAATAATGATTAAATTTCTTAATTTTTCCCATTTTCTAATTCAAAAATGAGGAGTTTATACCTAATCCTGGTAAAATTCCAAATTATCCTTTTATTTATTAGATTTTTTTATTAATTGGTTTAATCTTCTTTCCCATTGTCTTAAATCTTTCAGAAATAATTCCTACTAGACTTTTTGTCTGCAGCTTAAGTCCCTTAGAATCCCTACATCTAGACCAAGTGATTGAAAAATATCCTTTGAAAATCACCATTATAAATTAACATACATAGTAAAAAAGCTCTCTCTTCTGGCTTTTTCGCTGCTAATGGTCAAACTCACGCTACTCATCTTCTAAAAATGTACCCTGTACTTCATATTATAATTGTTAAAATGCTCTGTAACTTATGAAATCAAACCGCGGAGTTGTATCACCAGCCATCCTGTTTTCGCTCTGCATGCAACGTCGCTGTCCTTCGCTCTATATTGCAATACTACTTCCATTGTTTAATGTGAACATCTTCAAAAATAAAGATGATGTTTAAATGTAACAATAGATTGGCGTTGTCAATATGTATTGAATAAAGACATAAAAAGCAGCAGCTGACAACACACGTTTACACAAGAAATAGCACGAAAGGAGAATTTGACAGTCCGAATCAGGCTATTTGTAGCTAGAGTGAAAGTTAAGATTCGCGAGAGATAGGTTAGCACTATTTGGGTTGGTATGAAACTCAAATAATGTTAAAAACAAAAGGCAAATTTAAGGGAGAAAGAAAATTTAAAAAGAGGGTAATAAGATATTTTAATCACATACACACAAGCACACACATACCAGGGTCGTTCAATAAGTCCTTAGAAAATCCATGAGATGCCACTCGTAATATCGAAAAAGGTTTGTGTCTAATTCTTAGTTCCTCGTATTCGTGATCCTGGCACCTTCTTTCATTTAAAAAATTTTTCGTCGTAACTTTTCAGGCCGATGAGATCGTCCTCGTCCTCTTCGGAGCAGATTCACCAGAAGCATTCCATTGTTTTGATTCTCAATTGATTTCCAGTGTAAATAATAAATCCCTTTAACATCGACGCTGACAATTCGACGCGGCAGCAAAAACTTTTCATTTGGCAACAAATGACTATCAATTCAAAACCAACTTATGAATTAATGTCAAATTTGTTTCGACTCCGCTTAACAGACGGCAGCACCCAATGATTACAACAATTTACCTTAATGATGCTACCTATCTTCAAATACAATACCTTTTCAGCCTTATATATATATATATATATATATGTGTGTGTGTGTGTGTGTTTGTTTGTTTGTTTGTTTCATACAATGTTGATTTTATTGGAAAAATAATTCGAACTGCTACTACTGCTATTCTCGAAGTCTTAATAATTTATCTATCTAAGTTCTATTTGTTTTCTTATAGCATTGATTTAAAAAAGTTAGGGATCTAGTTTTATACATCTCGGGAATTTTCTAGTATTGACTAATATTTGGGATCGATACATTATTCTACAACAATACATTGTTTTATTTCACTATATATTGCGAACATTTGGTTATATATCATTATCATGTAATCTTTTATAGTTCGGGCAACATAATACATAGCCACATAACATAATAAATCTCTTTCATTCCTCATTTCCCTTTGTGAACAAGACACATTCCTTATTCTTAGCTAATATCAAAGTCATCTATGGGAAGATTTATTACTTGTTATAAGAGCTAGCCGCGAAAGAGTTGGATACAACTCGAGGCATTAGAGGTATGATTAATACCACATTTGTTTCCCTAGAGATAAATCCATCTCCGAATAATTAATTTAATGCATTAATTATTAATGCGTCTATTATATATTAAAGGAAGTGGAACAGCGAACTATCCTTATTTATATCGGAGAAGATGAGAATTACACATTACTTGATAGTATTCTATTAATAATGAATGTATTATGCAAGATTACAGCGGTGTATACAAGGTTTAAATCCTTTGCCTACTTTAAATGTTTCCTTGCATTAAAACTTCTGTTCCAAAGGAAATATAAAATGAGTTTGAAGAGAAAAAAATCTTGATCGCTTAAGGTAATCCTGTTTGTGTTTTGATTATGAGCTTAAGAATAATTTATTGCTCCTGTTCTAATGAACAGGATTATAAAACAAGAAACTTTGTTTAAATCTGAAGCGGGGTGATTATTATGAACAAAAGCAAAGTCTTTAAAGGTAAATGTATTTGCTTTTATTATTTGCCACTGTTTCCAGATTTCGATTAACATTCAAAAGCTACCGTTTGTAGTTGTATTTGTTTTGTTACATTTTTAGTTAAATGCTGCTATCCATATATTATCAGTCAAAACACACTGAACTTCTTCATTATATTCAACAAACATTTTGAGTTTAAAAACATCTAGAAGACTTTAAATAACATACATTCTCATTATTCTAGTGTTTACGTAATGGATTTATTCATCAAATCTTCTGAAAGTGTATATAATTGAATTTTATAATGTAATTATTTGTTTGCTACTTATTATTACGTTTAATTTGTTTACTAAAGTTTCTGATCTGTTTACAAAGGCGTTAAAAATTTCGTAGGGATCTATAGCATATATTATGCCATGGGGATATGTAATTTATATATAAAAATAGATAGAATGTCATGTGATTAAATTATTACTCAAAGAAATACAACCGAAATTACGATTTTGTTTTAATTTTTTTTTTCATGTAAAATATTATATATATTGAACCATCATACATTTGAAGTAAGATTTATTAACATATAGCAAAGCAAGTCAGAATATAGATTTTAGGTATGAAACATTAAGGTTATAATAGAAAAATAATTGTTTCAAAGCTCAAATAATTCTAAAATTCGTTGAAAAATTAAATTTTTTTATGTCTAATGGAAGACTCTAAAACAGAATACGTTGGAATTACCTGAAAAATATATTTTAATAGTAGAATATAATCAGAAGTAATTACTTCTGAAACTGTACGTATAGTAACCATAATAAATGGTATATAATTATATTTAAACATGATGTATTTTATATAAAAACAATATGAAATTCCTTTAAATAAAAAAATTAATTGAGCGTTTTCTCCAGTAATAAGAAAAAGCCAAGTTAAGAAGAAAATGCTATGGTGATTAAGATAAAACATCGGTCAAATATTAAAAAAAAATATTGCTTTTTATATAATTGGATAAACCTAAAATATCTAAAAGATTTAAGAGATATTTCATTTCAAGCTCAAAACCTTTTAATAATTAGGTTTATTGCCATAGTTATCCATTGATATACGTTAATCAGTAAATATCTATTAATATACTCTATAATAAAAATATTAACAAAATAGAAACTTTTGAGTGTGTAAGAACGTGGACAAAATTTAGGATAATTTTAAATTTATTGTATTAATATTTTATTTTGCTGAAACTCTAAATCCATTAATTCTTCGATAAACATTGATATTATTTCTTCGATTGCTTGCTAATTATCACAGGAACATATTTCCCTTAATGAGTCAAATAAAATGTCAAAATGAGTAATCATAGGACCTCATGATAAATATTATTCATAAAATTTTTCTTGTTTTGGTAAAAACTGTTTAATTTCTTATTAGTATTTGTTAGAAAGGAAAATAATGAATCCGTTGCCGTTATATTACTCGTTATATTATTCAGTAAATTTGTGGGTTTACAGTGGCTTTGAAAATTTTTAAGCTGTTCATCAATACTCTTTCCTTGTAAGAAATTTTATTATATTTCTTACTTATTACCTAAGCAACAAAAAATTTAACGACATTACAAAATAATAACTATTTGTACTATAATTCTTCCTCTTGTATTCTGTTTCATTGCGATTTCATATAAATTATTATTTGAAATTCATAAAATATGTATGAAGCATGTGTAATACAGAAACTAGTAAATGGACTATGTGATATGGATATCAAATAAGACTGTTAATTTTCTTAAGAATACTGAGAAATCGAATTTATTTGTTAAATACACAAACATGGTTCTGAATACAGTAAAAGTATATTTTGCTGGAGGGACACATGAAATATCCAATTAGTTTCTTAATTTACCTAATTTGTGGGCTATTAAAAACTTCTACGTAATCATTTCGTGTAACTTCATTTTAGTTATTTTACCATGTAATGAAAATATGGAATTCACTGTTTTTGCAAGTGCTAAATTTTTAGTTTGTATTCTTATTTTAAAATAAAGGATTCCATGAAAGCTGCTAAATTTTTGTTATTGAAAAAAAAATATAATTAATGTTATTGAAAAAAAATATAAATTTTAATTATTTGCTTTACAACTTTCTCTCTCTTTTTTTTCTTTCAGTTTTTATTGTTCAATAGTTTGCTGGAATATTTTTGAAATGTATTCCGTCAAATGTCTACTTAACTTCTAAATCGAATTTTCTTCTTCTTTTAATTCAAATGATTTGTTTTATATTTATTAATTACCAGTTACGAATCAACCAATGATGAACAAATTTTACAATTTTTACAAAATTACAAATTTTATGTTAGAAATTTCGCTAACCTCGTATAAAATATCATTTCACTTATGCTTGTTTTTGTTAATTTACTTATTTTAATTAGTTCATTAAATGGCTTTCTTTAAATTACAATAAAACTAGTTTTTGAAAATATTGAACAATATGTTCCAAATTATACGAATACTAAGGAAAATATAAATATTCTTTAAAGAAGCTATTCTGGTACTAGATTAAGAAAGGAAAAATAAACCCAATTTTGTACAAAACTGAAAGATATTCCTTCAAATTAGTGTCTATATCCAATGCGCGAGATAAGTATTACACTGATTACAATATATATATATATATATATATATATATATATTTGTTCTAAAACAATCGTTCCAAAATGAGGTTAATCTAGATTATGGAATTACATCATCAAAGTGTATCACAATTTCGTCAAGGAGTGATGTTCAGAGCCACATTCCTGTTATTCTCCGAAAATAACCTGGCTCCCATGCGCTTTGAAACTTTCCTAATTTACGAATTCCTAAGCACATATTTGTTTTGAATACTATTCATCACCTGGGAAACCATTAATTCGTACAGCCGCTTTGTCGGATCAGTGATTGGTGAACTCCGTTGAAGGTATGTAGTTGTTCACTGATCAAATTAGACGTCCATATTTCTCGAATAATGCAAGTATGCTTAAAGAACAATTATAGGAGGCACGTGCCACACCTATCTATACATCAACGAAACTAAATCAACCAAAGAGTTACAATTCGCTTAAAAGTCGAGCCAGTTGAAGTAAATATAAAATGAACGTATTACTTGAGAGATATCAACTGACACTTCAAGTTGAAATGTTTAGAGACAGATAACCCCGATTCATTTCAAGAGTGGATTTTGACAACTGATGGAATTTCATAGGTAAGCGTAATTCTATGACAAAATAGATTGTTAAAGCCTTATAAAATAAACCAAGATTGATTGTTAACCTAAAAGTTGAAATTTGAGTGGAATTTGGAATGTTGTGAATTGTACAGTTAAAATGCATTTATTACACTCCATGTTTACTGGATTGTAGGATATGTTTGACTAATTTTCAATTTTTGTTCTCATTAATGACATTACTGCTTGAAAAATAGAAAAAGATTCCAGAAGAAATGAGGTTGGTTTTTACTTTCTTTTCAGAAAAATCTATATCGACTCCCTCTTAGTGAAACAAAAACCATCGATAAAACTTTTATATTTAAATAGAAAGTTCCAACTTATTGTTCACCACCTACATCCACACAATAATACCCACACACACACACACACCAATAATAATAATAATAATAATAACACACACACATCAATAATAATAATAACACACAATAATAATAATAATAATACACACACACACACAATACACACAATAATAATAATAATAATACACAAATACCACACACAATAACATTAATATCATTTCAATAATATCATCAATATCATTATTATATATATATATATATATATATATATATAAGTTATATATAAATAAATATAATTGTGTCATCTTGTTAAAATAGGTTTTTTGTGATTAATGAAATTGGCTCGATTTATAATTTCTTTGTGAGCTTTATTTTAAAAAATCAATCAATCATGCAGAGATGGTAATTAGTTTTATAAACAAACACTGTAATTGCTTTGAAGGCTATGTAGAGAACATAGGAATTAAGCCAATAAAGGTTCTCTGTTGTATTTCATGATTTTAGAACGTGTATAAAGAATGTGTATATTATTTTGAATTTAATGTCTAATCTATTTTATTTTGAATGGATTATTTTGATTTGGGAAAAGTTAAATTTTGATTGCTATGGTTTGTTTTCTTTCTTTTCTTTCTTAAGTTAAATCACTGATTTGAATACAGACATTTGCTTGAATTTGGGTTTCCATCATTGTGTTATAAACTTATTTTATATATATATATATACATGGTATAAAGATTACATTTTATAAATACAAAACATTTAAAATTTATTTAAAACAAAACCAATTAAGAGAAATAAATAAACAATAAAAACGTAAAAAAATTTAAAAAATATACTTATGAAAATCAAATAGAAAACAATTTAAATAATCAAACTAATTAAAATTTAAAACTTTAAAACCCTAAAAAATTGTTAGAAAATATTCAAGAATCAAACCTTTTAAAACAAAGCAAGTTAATAGCAAAATAATAGAAAAATGGAAATAATGTAATAATTACTGTTCCATACTTAGGAATAGAAAATGTATGTTTTCACCGGTAATTACAGATCTAACTATCACACTTTAGTGAATTACATTATAAATAGATGATAACAAACGAAAAATTTGATATTCAGTATTTCAACCACAGGAAGAAAGAAAGGATGTAAATATCGGAAACATTCAATCACACAAAAATAGCTTCTCCTACCAAAGTACTTTTAAATAATAGTTTAAATTTTTCTTCAGCACCAATTAATGTTTTAATTGAAGAGTTACATTAATTGAATCAATAAATATAACACAAAAGTAATGAAACTAAAACATTATGAAATATAAAATACTTACAAGTGACATATAATTATAATTATAAATTGTGGAACATTTTAATCATCACACAATCCAAAGAGAATGAATTTTTTTAAATAATTCTCAACATTTTGAATATATTGTATTATTAATAGTAAAAATCACAAGAGTAAAGCAATTTCAAACAGAGTACATACACTCTTGAAGATTTTTCACTAACACACCAACATTCTTTACCACCTTGAATGAATTCACCGCCTAAGTAAAAATTCCGATGGATTGATTGATTTAAAGAAAATCAAGGAAATTATTTTCTTAAATTTCATCCTCAAAAACATAATACAAAATTAAAGAAAAATTATTGAAATATAAAAATAACATTCTTTAACATTCAAAAATAATTCTTTAAGTTGAATAAAAAACAAAGACTGTATAAAAAACAAACACTAAAATTGCGTCACCATTTGTAGGGAAAAATTATTCAAAAACATTTTTAAAAAATGATTTAAAAAAATGGAAAAAGAGAAATAGATAAAGATAGAGGAAGAGCCAAGAAAAAATTAAATTAATAATATGAATTTAAAAATTTAATTCAATTGAAAAATAAATATGTAAATGAAAAAATAAGTAAAAGGAATACAACAAAAAGAAAGAAAAATAATTAATTAGAAATATATATAAAGGGAAAAAAAATAGAAAGTATAATACAAAAATATAAATAAAAAAAAAAGAAATCATTAAAAAGTAATATTAGATATTATATACACATGTACAGATATCCATGCACATATACATCTCTCTCTCTCTCTCTCTCTCTCTCTGTATATATATATATATATATATATATATACAAATACATATACATTCATATCTATATTCTTAGAAGTACATATACTCATGCTTATACTGAATTAATAAACAAACAACTAGCTATAATAATATAAGCATTAGAACCATTAGTCACGGTTCCTAAATTAATGGGAATTTAAGAAGTAGAAATATGAAAAGGAAATTTAGTATCATATTCAAAGTATATCCTATTTTTATACAAAGCTTTTATTCTATTGGATATATTTCTATTTCCCTATTATTAGTATTAATAAAGGCTATACTATTAGTTACACGTTTAAACGTCAACATTGTGACATAATTCCCTGGTATCTTATCCATATAAAAAATTATGAATTTATCATGAATTTTTTTATTAGAGCTTTTTAAATCTTTAATCTTAGTGTTTTTCTTTATTTTTAAGCTCAAATATTTTAGTTTCTCATTAATATAAAATTTATATCCTTTAAAAAAAAATCTCAATTATGTAAATCATATTTAATTGCTAATTTCGTTAGTAAATTATTGATATCTTCATTATTTTTTCCCTTTAATAAAATTATTGTTGTTAGAAGTAATATATATATATATATATATATATATATATAGTTATGTTTTCATGGATTGAAAGATGCTTTTGCGATAAATAAAAATAGATATTCCTTTAAAATATACCTTCCTACAATTTAGATCAAAATCTTAATAAAAATACGAGTAAAAGTAGAATTAAACATAATTTTGCGTCTGACACAGTTTTACATACATGTGGAGACTTCATTTCGGCAGTCATTGCAGTCTCCTATGCGTATCTAACATTTATATATTTTCATTTCAATCAGTATAAATAGATAAACAATGCAACATCTTTTAAAAGCTGTATATACCTTCTTTAAGTGTTAAGTAGTAAAAGAATAGAGTATTAGAAGATTAACAATGTAACATTCTTTTAAAATTGTATATACCTTCTTTAAGTGTTATGCGTTTAAAACTGTGTGCAGTGTGCGTAATAAAGTTTTAATAGGTTAGTCGCTTGTGAAACAAGACTTTAGAAATGAAATTTATTTACAACCCGTCCGCTTTCCCGAAACATTTCTGGAAATGAGGTAAGTACACTTTTCAGTAACCTGTTATAAAAAAATGGTGAGTTATGATATTTTGATTCAATATATGTGAAATTTTATTAATTTTTTTTATTTACGTTAAGAATTTAACATAAAGTGTACCATATATTTTTTTATTTAAATAGAAATTTTCTATCATGAATTATATGCTGTCTGATGCAAAGACATGATAAAAAGATGTAATTTGAACACTGCTGTTTTATATATATTACATAAGCGAAATGAATTATTCTTTATTGTTGTTTGACGATATTGAACAAAAACTGAAATATTACTTAATTTCATAAATGATCAGTGATTCTTTTGACATCATCCGTTATTCTCTATATATGATGAAGTACTCACTCTATGCTGTCTAAAACTAAGAATATCAAAGTGCTCTCAATATGTAATCATCCAAAAATGAAACCAATAACCGTTATTAAAAGACTTCCATGCAGTCAAAAGAAGTCTTTATTTTCCTTGCCAACCTTTATTCATCTAGTAATGCCACTAAGACTCCCTTAAGCTCCACGTATGACAGGAAAAAGAATAATAATCTTTCCATTACTATGATTACGAAAAACTGTAGTCGGTTAATTTGGCTTCATCATATAAAGATGAGATAAGTATTTAGTTTCTAATGGAGATGACCGAAGCTTCTGAAGGGTATTTATTATTACAAATATGTTGAAATATTATCTTATTTTTCATTGTTTTTTTTAACTATAGGAATATATAATAAAAACCTAATCTTATTATATTTTATGTGTTCATTTGGGAATCGAATTCGACGAATTATAAAACCACTGTACATATAGTTAATTTACCTTAACTAAATTAGAGCCATTTAAAAAATCAATTCTCAATTTCAAAATCAGTAATTTTTATTTATCAGTCTTTATTCTTATTAAATTATCAATATTTAATAAATTTTCTTTTCTTCTATAATTTTATTCTTTTAGTTATTAAAAAAATTTAAGGGAATATAAGAAGATTCAAGAAGTTTTTAAATATAAGTATACTGTTGGAAGTAAACGCAGTGAGAACCATGGCTCAGTTACGAAAAGATGGTTTATTTACAGAAAGACATATATGGAACAAAGTATGGCAGCGTGAGTTTCACGCTTGGAGATTCAGCAGCAGGAATCAGATTGACGTATTAGTTCATAGGAGAGAACTTCGCCATCCATTGCACACATGCACTGCCGGAGCTTACATGGCGCGGCGCATTCTATTTTACGTTGGGGAAAGGGAAAGCAAATATGCATTGATATTCAACAATTCCCTCTCTTAATACTTATTTCAAATACAAACACAATTATGCAATTTTCTAATGAATATTATGCCTTAAAAATGTAATGCAAGCAACTTATAAACATATCCAGATATGAGATTAATTATTACAGATACATGTTAATCCAATTAATTTGTTGCATACCTTATGCTTAATACAATTTAAACATTTTGTAAACATATCAGCAGACATTCCATTTCATTTTAATTTTTCAATAGTTTCATCTTTTTTGAACTTTATTTATACAACCCATTTTGATCCTATAACCATTTTATGTTTCGGTCTTGGAACTAATGTCTATGCATTTTCTTTAATTAATGCACCATGTTCTTCTTTCATGGCATTTTTCCAATCTGTTTTGGAATGATTTCACAATTATCCGAAACTTCTGCATCTGTTTGGGAGTCTGATGACATTGTTTTTCTTTTCGTTAAATCACAAAGGTCAGATGACGTATTCTCGTTGAGAATATAATTTTGTTTTTCTTCAGGCAGGATATTTAATTCCATTTCTGACGCTTGCAAATGGTTTTAAAATTCGTCAATAAATTTCACATCTCGGCCTGCTATTATTTTTCTGGTTTTCTTATCAAAAAGCCGATATGCTTTCGATACTGTTAAATATTTGATGAAGATATGTTCGATCGATCTCGGGTCAAATTTGCCTTTCAATCGTTTATTCAATATGCATGCTTTTTGTCCAAACACTTTGAAGTATGACACACTTGGCTGGATGCCAAAAAAAAGAGTTCGTATGGAGTTGAATTCTCGATCTCTTGCTAGACGAGCGATTACAAATGTAAACGGAGCAATTTACCGCTTCGGCCCAGAAGTTAGAATTTAACCCAGATTGGAACATCTGGCCATTTCAACTACAGTACGATTTGCTATTTCTGCAACTCCTTTTTGTTGAGGGGTCATAACAACAGAATTTTCTCTTAGGATGCCTTGTTCTTTAAGGAAAGTTTCGAATTCTGATCCGCAATATTCTAATCCGTTATCGGTTCGAAGTGTTTTAATTTTCTTCCCTTTTTGATTTTCAACTAAAGCTTTATAGTTTATGATGGCCTTTTTCACTTCATCTTAAGTTTTCAAGAAATTTAATACTACATATCTTGATTCATCATCAATGAAAGTAACAAAATAATACGAACCTGCTAGTGACAGTACTTGCATGGGTCCACAGACGTCAGAATGTACAAGCTCTAAGAGATTGTTACTTTTGAATTTAGATTCTTTTGAAAAAGGGGCAACAGTCTGTTTTGACTGGATGCAGATTTTACAGTCCTTTACGAAATCTTTTAAATCAAAATGTAATCCTCGCACCATTCTTTCAATCTTTAATTTCCTTAGATCACTTCATTTAAATGTCCAAATTTTTGATGTCACGTTTGAAATTCGGTGACGATATTTGTTGTTTAAATTTTCGGTTTTACGTAGTATAAATCTACTTTGCGGATTGCTGTCATCAGAACAGTTCCGTTGGCTTCAATTACTTTTCCTTCTTTTTCGGAGAAAATAACGGATCTATTGTTTATTATTCCTTTAGATGTTGATATTAAGTTGCATTTTAATTCCGTCACATATAACACATTCTTCAGAAGAATTGTTCTGGAATGCTTTGCATTTTGTACAGTTATGCTAGCCGAACCTTTGACGGTTACTTCAGTAGTTTCATCGACAATTAATTTTACGAAAATGTTTGTTTCTTTATTTACTTCGTTGAATAGCTTTTCATCGTTGCAAGTATGAGAAGTGGTTCCACTATCTAAACACCAGGAGGTTGAATTTCTTTTGTTCTGGCCATTGTTATAGCACATAACCGACAATGCATATTCATCAAGTTTCACTAACATGAACGAGGTGTGATTTGGAGATGCGTGTTTTCTGTCGAATATTTTCTTGCGACATTCGGATGCTTTATGTCCATACTTTGAGCAGTACTTACACTTTAGATTTCTAAAAGACTTCTGATTCACTGCTTTGTTTTGGTTTACATTCCAATTCTCAGAGTTCATTTTTGAATACTGCTTGTCCTTTCTTATTGAAGACTATAGAGCACACTGTGATGCAGGATTTATCTTTCCTTTTCTTGCTTCAAATTCTTCCAGCAATTTTATTTTGAGAATTTTAGGATTCGGCAGTTCGTCTCTGTATTCAATGGCACAATGGATTCTTTGCTAAATGCCTTATTTATTTGTTAAAAGGATTAATATTTCCTATTTCAGAATAATTTAGTTTAATTTTCTTAAAAAAATTCTTGAAATTTCTATTTGATAAGACGTTCTTCTAATTTAATTTATTCTATAAAATTAAACGCGAGTTTTGTATATTTTGTATGCATCATATTGGTATGAGTTTAGAAAAAATTAAGTTTTATTAATGATGAAATTCATTTTTAAAGTTAGCTTTTTACTAAAAAAAGCAAAAACTACAATTAAAAACCATTACATTTGAAATGCATTTCCTTAGGACAGCATCATCACTTCAGAATAAAAAACGTACTTTTATAAAATAATTTAGATAGATTAATATCTAATAGAACCATTTTGTCTAGTTATTTCCTAGATTTTGTAATATGTGTGAAGTATAACGTGCAAAAATTACTTCAAACAGTAATATAAAAGGCATTGCTTATTTATGTTTTTTGAGAATACATCGTATAAATGATTTAAAATGGGATTTGATTAACGTGATATCTTATAAATTATGATGGAAAATAAATATTTTATAAAAATTGGTAATAAGAATGTTATCAAGAATTTATAGTACTTAAGAAATGTGAGTATTAGCTACTATTTTAGAATATTTAGCAACAAAGAAATTTTTGAAAAAAGAATTTTATATACATATATTTAATTTTCAATCCACAAATAAAAATAATTTTTTTTTTCTTTTTATTTAAATAAATTTTATTTTTGGTTCTTACAATGTAATGCATTAATTACCATTTTATCAAAGAACAAGTTATAAAATGATGATATTGCAATTAAGGATAACAGTTCAAGCAAATTTCTTTGTAAAAAGATTGATTAAGTACAAAAAAAAATTCGAATAACATTTTTTTCAGTTACGAATTAAAGACATGTAATAAAAAAGAAATTCAGTGGAAAATAATATATTGGCCAAAGATTGAAAGTTAGGAAAGATATAACATGTTTGAGACCAAGAACATTGCTTTTCATTTGTAATAAAACAGCTGACGCCTAGTAGCGCTTAACCTTTGACGTCTATTAAGAGATTGTGCAAAAAATTCCAGACATATATACATCATATCTTAAATGACATATATACTACGAAGATAGTTAAAACACATAATTGTACATTCTTTTCTTTATTGATCAAAAACGAAAGTTTGGAACTAGTATTTCATATTTATTTAAATGTTAATGCTATCGAAAGGAAATGTTATTGTTGTAACCATCAATAAAAAAAAAGCAGATAATACCTTAGATAATGTCAAAGGCATAAATGACAGCAGTTGCCGGATAGATAAATATCTAGTTCTAGGAGTTGTATCTAGTTCTTAAAAATAGTCGCTAAAATGTTTGTACAATTGTAAATATGCTTTGGTGTCAATGGAGTATCTGAGCAATTTCTGCAATTGACACAGGTTCTTGTGTCACCAGAGGGAATTTTCATATCCTTGTAGTAATTCGTTCTGAGTTGTGTTGTGGATGTTACTGACTTGAAGTAATTAAGAACTGTAATTAGGGGTTTCTTCAGAGTTTGGCTGAAAAGCTTGCACTTGTCATGGTGTTTGCATTACTGAACGTGATGACAGATGAAGCCTGGTTCATATTTGTACTTCCTTTGTTAGCAAGTATGGACATTCATTGTTGACTTTCTTCAAACTTGTTCTCTATCAGAAAGAATGAAGATAATACCGGCATCAACTCAACTTTATTGAGGGTTCGATGTGAGGACAAGTTATTGTAAGTGTAAGAATCTGATCTCTCCATCTGGAAACGCCTGGGCTGTGATCTGAATGGTAGAGCCTGAGGGGGCAGTAAAAGATAGCGAACTGGTTGATGGTAAAACAAGGAGAGGAGATAAGGCGACGGAGCTGGAAGGTTATGTGTTAGAACAGTTGTGTATACATAAGAGTCGTGTCCTCTAGAAACATGTTAAAATAAAATAATTTGGACTGTATCATGAAATGATTATTCAAGAGCATACTATTTGCGAATGCAGTGAAAAGCTCCGATCTTAAAAAAAGTGAAATTAAACTATCATGGTACTTAGGGTTGAGTACCTTACAGTAAACTAGAATTATATTTCCTTGTGAGAATTTATCTACCCTAACTGAAAGGAATTGGTCTTACTAATTACCTGTAGAGAATATAAATATTTTCACCATAATCTTCAATGACCAATAGCATTACAGCTTCATGTCAGTATCGTCTTGTCACAACTAATCCTTTACAAAAGCATTCTACAGAAGGAACAATATCCAATTTTCCCACAAGAAACATCAAAAACTTTCCAAGATCAGGAATAAAAGAACACTTCACGCTCCAGGCGTCAATAGAAATTCTACTTCGGCGTCTAATACTTTTTGTGCATGAACAATCAATATTAAAATGGGAAAAGCCTTCAATAAAATAAATTTGCAACAATACATGAAATTAATATGCCATAAAGGCTCAGAATTTCGGCAAATCTATGAATTATCACAAAAGCTAGATGTCATTATTATAGAGCTTTTCCTAATAGTAAAAAAAGCAAATTGATTTAAATATATATTCAAAAATTATTCTTACTTTATATAATACTTGAAGTCGAATAATTTGATTCATTATCATGACATTGGATTGATAAACAATTGAATGCTATTTCATCCAATTCGTATTTAATCGTTCTTAAGTTTAAATTTGGAAAATTTTTATCACAGTTTTAAAACATAGATGCTTTAATTGCTATTAATCTAAAATTCTTTTTGTGTGTGATACACTTTATAATATGGAATTATTCATCATATATAAAATCATCATAAAATTTATTTATCATCAGAATTGTCTAGTTTCTCTTTTGAGCCATTTCAGGAAAAAAATTCCCGCCAAATTATACAACAAAAATAACTAGATTAAAAACAACTAGATCAGTAACACTTTTCCTCATCATTCAAAACGTTTGACGGTACAAATACAACCAACCCCGGACTCAGATTAAATAATTTTGTCAGTAGGTATCGTTTGCAACATGTTGCGCTATTTGAATAGGGCTCGGCTGTAACCATTTGGGTCGAAATACTTAAGATGAGCTGAATTCGTCTGCGCATGTTATGACGTGTTTTTCGAATGCGAGTTGGGCTCGTTAATAACTATTATAGGGTTAAAGAAAATAAAATTGTAAATTATGTTTAATTTTAAGAATAATTTGAAACAGATTTAAATCCATTTTTATCAAATGCATTTGTGTAAGATCTCAAAACGTGCATTATTATTTCACCCAATATTTATTAAAATTGCTGATGAAACTTTATTTTTAACATTTCTATTCTTAATATTAGCAGTACATAATCAGACACATCACATAGCTGGAGATAAGAACTGCTATTAAATATAATTATTGTAACAAATAAGCTGTTTTTATAGTACATAAGTATCGTTAGAAGTTTAACAATATCTTTATAATAACTTATTATCTTCCCGAAAATCTATTTTATCCGCTTATTTCAGAAAACTATTAGACCCTTTATTCAACTATTTCATTAAATTTTGAAATTATGAAACAGTTGATAAGAAACCCGTAGAATGATTATATAAGTAAATATTGAGATATTTACCGCCATTCTCAGCTTTCAATTTTCTATTGTTTCCATAAAGATACAATTAGTAACTTAATTTATATTTATTCCAATTTCATTTTCAAATTTATTTGAAGAGAATACGTGGCTATACGAAAGCTAGTCAAAGTTTTATCATTGCTAAGATAAAATATCCATTATTAGTAGCTCTTGAAAAAAAAATTCTTATATACACTTTTTTCACAGTTTCGGAAAAAAAAACTATTTTATTTTATATATTTACAGATAATCCAACCCTTATCGATTTAAGAATGGTTTTCTGAGAAAGAATTTGACTTAAAAAGAAAATAATAATCGTTTTCTAAGAATTAATTATCGTGGCAAAAAAAATTAAGATAAAATTAATCAAGTTCTTGTCGAAAGATTAAAATTAACTCAAAAAAAGGAAAATATTTAATAAAGCAAACTTTCTTTTGTTTCTACAAAAATGAAAATTTTTCAAGCCTTTATAATGATCTAAGTATTTAAAAATACCCTTTTTTATTTAAACAATTCAAATACCTTTACTGAATAGAACTGAACAGAGTTTTTGTAATATTCAACATCATTGATTTTGTCGGATACAAGACATTTGTTCATCAAGAATTATGCCATGCGAGAAATATTTTATACAAAAACGTAATTTATTTCGAAAAATGAGTAGGTTTTGATTGACATTAAGATCTTTTTCATTTTGCACTTTTAAGTATAATATTCTAGAATCGCAATAATTTTTGAGAGTTAAAGGAAGTGAAAATATATCATGTCATATTTTAATGACATTTTCATTAAAATGTGACATGTATAAAAGTATTAATTCAAAATACATATTTTTTTAGAGAATTCAAATTAAAAATCATGTTAATTTATTCGTATCTAATTATGAAATGATTTTTGAATTATTTTGTATTAAATGAAATAATAAGCTAGTAATTTTAAAATAAAAATAACAGAAAAGAGAACGGGAGACAGATAAAGGTATTATAGAAATATTTTAATTGAAATGAAACTTATTTAAGACATGTTTAACTTAAAATTTACCGTTGTATATAACTGAACCTATACATTAATTTTTTATATTCTATTTCTAATTTATAAATTTTCATATGTATTTGTTTAATAGAATCATTCTAAGTGTCTCGAAAAATTTCTAGTTTTAACATAGAAACGTTATATTCGTTTTTTTTTTATCTTTTACTTCATAGATTAATTGGCGTATATTAATTGAGTTAAGTTGAGAACTGAAAAACACGTTTCATATGTATTATTTTGTAATTAAATATAACTGAATTATTCAATAAAACATTAATTAAGCTTGTGCAACGTATATGTAGCACTATCAGTTTTATTTTGCTTGTGTGAATTTTGCTTTATTGTTTTTAAATTTACACATAATATTTTAATTTCAACTAATTGAAGTATTAGAATAAATACTTCATTAATTTTTTCATAAGTATATCGTTCATTCCTATCTAAAATGATTATTTACTGTTACGAACAATAACACATCCAATTCTTAAAATATTTTAACTATTAAGAAAATATGTTTTGAATGTTGAGAAAGTACATTCATTCAATTAGTAAACGAAGATATTTTTGATGTTTTATAATCATAACTTCCCATGTTTCAAAATTAAAATAAATTTATTAGCTTTTCTTATCATACATCATAGATTTTATGGAACTTTTGAGTACTTTTAAGGAATGATTCAATACTTAAATTAGGCTAACTAAACTTACAAATATTATTAAACTGTCCACTAATTGCAATCATCTAAAAATGGGGACAGTCAAAATTTATTAAAAGACTTTTCCGTTGGCCGAAAAATTATTTATTTGACTTTCTGAGCCTTACTCGTTGTTGTAATTCCCTCAAACCTTCCTAAGACGAGTGAATAACAGGAAAGAAACAATATCCTCTCCATTAGGTTGATTATGAACGACTTAGACCATTTATGAGCCAGTACAAAATGCTGAGATACAAATCTAGTTCCTTGTAAAGTAATGAGTACTGTTGAAGTTAATCCAACAACACAGATTTATTGTTGTTTTCTCTTCTTTTTATAATAAATTAATGAATTAAATGAATAAAAAAAAATTGCTTTACTTTAGTTGTAGAAAATTGAACTTTACACCTCATTAACTTTATTGACTTTATATATCGTTTTATATCAAGTAAAAATTTTAATTGATTTATCGCTTAACAGAAAAGAAATCACTGATTTTTATTTTTTTAAAATGCGAACACTTTTTTCTATTGTACTAAATGCTTTGATATTTTTTTCAGCTATGGCTATTTATATGTATAAAAAAGTTTGTATGGGTTTTTGAATCAAAGCAATTATTAACTTTTAAAATATAATTGAATTTAGAATTTAAACAGTTTTAAAGGAATTCTTAATAATAAGTGTCACACATAAAATATTCTTTAATGAATTTTAATCATGTTATTTTAAAACCCATATCTCAACTTTTGTTGTACATGTTTGTCAAATTCGAGAGTTAAATAAATATCACAGGGGAACATCAATTATTGTTGGAGTAGCTTTTAAAAAATGCTTTATAAATTAATTTTTTTTTAAAAAAACGAATTGTTTGCTTTTTTGGATATTTTGAATGTATATCCTATTTTATGTATTACATATATATAGGGTAAAAGCATACAATTTAAAAAAAAACCCATTAAATAAAAGATTTTTCTTTTAAAGGAACCATGTCCCCTTAATATGGGACATGATCAATATACGTTTTATTTACTTCATTTTTAAAGTTTGCTTTAATTCGCATATTTAGTACAAATAAATAATATTTTTTGTAAATGTTTTTACATAGTTACTCAAATCTTTTTATGTTAAAAGGGATATATATATATATATATAATCATTGATAAAGAAAGATATTTCAATAAATACATTAATAAGTAAAGATGTATATGAACTCATAATATCTTAGCATTAAATTCCTGAAACATAATGATCTTTCAATTCTATTAATTCAGCAGAGTGGAAGAAGAATTTTATTTTTGACTTCTTTTTTCTTGGAATTTATCAAAAAATATTTACCTGTGTTGTAAAATATTCAGTTCATTACTCTTATTGATATTTAATAATTATCACCATGTAAACCATTTATGGTAATATTAATTAAGCAGTAGTTGTTGAAGTAGACATTTTTAAAAAAATAACTTTCTTATGATTTTCTTTGTTTAAGTAGAATTCAAGTAAGCCAAATTTAGGAAAAAAAGTATTTTAAAAAATACTACAAATTTTAATTAATTATCATTAATTAATACTACAGATTATCATAATCATTATCTTCAAAAACTGTTCAAATAAGACTATATATTTTTTTATTGAGTGAAGAATTTACATTTTGTGTAACTTAATCCTTTCAGTCACCAATCCTTTTGATTACACATATTTTTCTACGCAGGGATTTTTTTTTGTACACAAAATTGTTTTTGTCGTCTAGATTATCAGTTAAAGCCACAATTCTCTTTTAAGGAATATGCTTGATGTACAATTAAGAAATATTCATCATGTATTTTTAGTTATTTTGATGTTCTGTTTCAATATTTCCTAACTGAAATACCATTTAAAATTGTTTTTTTTTTCCAGAAAATTATTGCACAGCGATATTTTAAATATTTTTCTCCTGATTACTTATGTGACTTTAAACTTAATGGGATAAATTGCTCAATTTATATTTAACTATGAATAGAAACTTTCTGATAAAATAAATGGAAATTTCAAATCCCAAGTGAGAATTTAAATGCATCATAAAAAACGGCAAATAAATTGCCTTTAAATAACAAAAGAAGGTTACAAATGCCTTTCAAATAATATGAATAAATGTAATTTAAACGAATATTAATTTGACTTATACCAAATTTTGTGACGATTGAATGAAAAATTAGAGATTTGAGCATTTTCCATGAGCCCTTAAATGAAAAATTAAGGCTTTTTTCATACGTTCACATTGACGTAGGTTGAGTCTTTTAATGTAGCGGTAATTTGTACTGTGTTCTCTACCCACATACGCATCATGTAGCCTTTAAGGACTTTGGGCTTGGGCAAGTGAATCATACCATTTTGGTTTCTCTTCAGTGCATCTCGGGAAATATAAGATTTTACACTGCATAGCTAATCTTTTTTCGAATTATTTTATTATCTTTGAAGACTTTGGTGATTTTTCTCACCATATATGATGATACTACACAGAATGTCTTAGTTGCAGATTCAAAGTGATTGGCCCAAGGTCTATTTGTCTAGTTTTTTATGGAGAATTAAAAGAGTAGACATTAATTTTTTTCATCCTACTCTTTATTATTATGCCTTCATGCAGCCTGATTATTCTGATTTGAGTGAACTTGGTTCAGATGATAATGAAGATAAATATTTCCCAAGTATTTCAGATTCTTTTCAATTTGAATTTTCTTTTGTGATCGACAGTGATGCTGATTCAGATAGCATTGACAATGCTCGTCGATTGTGTCTACTAATTGTAAATGGGCAAAATCTAGCTCTACCCTTTTTGTATTCATTTTATCTCCTGTACTCATGTACTGAATTTTCCTCCTGATTGTGCTAATAATATTTTGTAATATTTTGAACATTGTTTGGCAATAAAACTCTCAGTAAAACAATCATTATGCTGCTTAATATTTGGTAATTGTGTGCCAATGATGCTATCTCATTTTTTTTTTTAAAAAAAGGTTATTTATAAAAACAAATATTACAAAAAAGTGATTTTTTTTTACTCACAAAGACGAAATAAATTGAGCCTTTAACGGATAATTAGTGTTTTTTATAGATTTGATTTCGTGAAGGATTTTTGTAGAAAAAGGTGAATTTTTTGTTTTATTTTTACCAAACGTTCTTCTGTTGGAGATAATCAAGGTAAACGTGTATGAATTTTCAATCTGTTTCGACTGCAAATCACCTCCACCCTAATACTATTTTACCACTATGAGGACGAGTCGGCTATTCTAGCATGACAAGCCAGTGTAAATGAAGTGAAACTGAAGTGAACTAGAGTCCTTCTGCTACCGCTATTTAAGGCAGTACTGGATAGCATACAGAGAATGAGAAAGGAACCGCATTCTGGTATTACGGTTCTCTCTCTTCTGTTGGTCCTTAATTTAAGTTCTTTTTAAAAGCTTTTAATAAATTATCATTAATAAAAAAATAAAACATTATGAAATTTACCATTGTGTGATTAATGACTATGATGAATTGACTCGAGATCAGAATGTGATTAAATTTCACACAAAAAGATTAAAGACATATAACTAACAATAACTATTCTTTCATTAAAATCATTTAAAAATCGTTTACTCGAGGAAAACTACAAGCTGTCATCCCAACCAACTAATACAAGAAGAAAGCCAGAAATAGAGGAGAGAACCAAGTGGCTTGAACGTTAATTCATCTCTCTCTGTATGCTTTCCAGGGATACCTTAAATAATGGTTGCAGAAGGACTCTAGTGCACTTCAGCTTCATCTCATTTGCACATACTTGCCTTGCCAGAATAGCCAGCTTCAAATAGACTTGTCTTGCTAGAATAGCAATAGGCTGACGGAGATCACTAGTCGCCACAGAATTCCCCCTGCAGTCACGAAGACGGATAATACCGGAATCGGACCACTGGAGGGTAATGTCTACCAAACGAGAGATGACAGCAGAAAAAGAGACATGGGGTCTCCTTGTTGACAGTGACTATAAACAGATGAATTGGCTTCAAAAAGGTTGGGTGAGTTTTGCTGAGGATGAGGATAAATGGATTAGCGCGTCTAGTCAATGCTTCAGAAAGTTATTTTGGTACAGCCAAGAACCACTTTCGTGAAGGAATTTTGTCAAAAAAGGAAATTTTTTTGCCAGAAATTCTTCTAATAATTTTGGGAGGTAATTAAAGAAAATTATTGGATAATTTTATTTCTAGCCACACGATCTCATTTGTAGTGTTTTTTTTTCACTAGAGTATATAATCTATATATAAACATGTTGAAAGAAATTAGCACCCAGAGAAACAAGAATTTTTGTACTATCTGCCATTCTTTTTAGCTATTGTAATACTCATGACTAAAGTTATAAATATAAGTAGCAACTGAAAAAATATATTTATTTTATATACAGTATACTTTCAGAACAGTAAGAATGGGAGTGATATAGTTTATGTTGCTCTTCTAACAATATTTGTTGTATTACCCATTATATATTCAAAATTAAAATTACTTTTAATATAATAATATGAATGTAGTTATATTAGAATTTCTTGATGCCATAGTGCATTATTTATAGAATAGTACACAAACATAAAAATGTTCAACATAAATTCTAATTTTATTATTGCCTTAGCATAGCTGAAAATGGAATTTGAATGGTGCGAAGGATACATTAAATCATTAAGAAACCACCTATTTGTGTTAAAATCTCTTATTGTTATTCATTTGTTTTATTTCAATTTAAGTTATTAATTAATATTAAACCTTAAAAATAATATGTATTAAATTGACTCATTTCAAAATTATTCAATCAAATAATTGAATTTACTATTCTTTTATGAAATACTTGTCCATCATAAGAAACTTTTGGTCACCATTTTCGCATTGTAATTATATAAATTTGAAAGCTAATTCTAAAAATCTTGGATAAATATTAGGTAATGTATTTATGTTTGAAAACACAGGCATCGTGAAATTTTGTCCTTATTTCTTTAAAAGATAATATACTCTTAATTACATAAATTAAAAACAAAAAAAGTAATATAATGAATTTTATAAAAATAAATAGACCCAAAATACTGAAAAATGTTGCTTTATTTGTTATATAATGAATTGGTAACCACACGCAATTCAAAATAATTATCTACCTAAATCACCGAAAATACATAAAGTAGTGTGTGAGGGGAGGAGGGAACAGCATTTTACCATCAACGTCAAATACTCCTTTTTTTCATTTGCAGATTTATTTCCCCAAATGCTGTTTCGTAGAAAACAATACGACAATCATCAAAACAAAAAATATATATCAGGCGTACAATGGGTTAGAGACAACATCATTCTTTTTGATTAATACAGGAAGGAGTCCCACCGGGACCTTAAAAGATTCCAAACACAGAACATTTCAGACAACATCTGGAAACCTGACATCTACACTGTCTGACGTGTATTGGAACATGTGAGCCAGAGAGTTAGGGCATTTTATTATCTCCCTATTGTGTTATTAAAAACTAAGATTTATATTTATAGTTTTCCAGTTTTATTTCATATTTTTATTGCTATTGAATGATATTACTTTGGGTAAAATTATTGATGAATTTAATTTTTAATTAATTTCTATTTTCGTCAGTAACAATTAAAATGTATTGTAATTGTAATGCTTTATAAATTGTGGCAAGTGTTATAGCATTAAGAAACACATTCAATAAAACTTTAAATTTTTCATGACTGCTTAAAAGTTTTTAAAAAAAAAGAATTATAATTATCCATACAGCTCATATTTTTCATATGTGCATATGTATTTTAACTTTATAAATTATGCCAGATATTTTCAGGTGTAGTTATATAAAAAGTTTATTTATAATCTTTAGGCTATTGCTAATGCTGTCCGAATAATGTCACAGTTCCGGAAGTAAAGCAGGGTTGAGACTTTTTGTTTTCCTCAGGCTCTTCTGTAAAAGAAGACTGCATTTTATATTATTTTGGAAAGTTCCTGGAGAAATCGGGGTTTTGATATGCCATACTGATTATCAAATATACTGCCCGACATTAAAAATGTAGCTGCCAGAAGGTTCGATTTTTTTAATACATAAATTTTGGTTAATTAGCAGCTAAATAACGCCCTTAAACAAGTTAAGCAAATGATCTGAAATGTAATTTGGATAAGTGTTTACTTCGGGGTATAAAAGAGAGGGAAACGATAGGTGAACCAATAGTTGAAACTCTCTGTGGCCTAGAGAATCCAGGATTTTGGGAAGTCTTATGTTCAAGGAGACATTACTGAAGTAAAGGATGCCTCGACGATAACTCCGAATTAAGTTCTATCAATCAGACAATTTTAAGAAGGATCAAAAGCAGACTTACTGTTAATTGATCTTATCATCGTATCGCCTCTGAAATGCATGTATATGTGTCTACCGTGCATAGAATTTGGAACAGGAATATCGAAGCAGGAAATGAGAACCGTCATGAAGGACGTGAACGATACAGGTACAACAAAACGTATGGATCAATCCATCTGAAGGGATATGGTGGCCACCTCTCAATAAGCTACTCTTGACTTTCTGCAGAATGTGCAGTGAGCTTTGGATGCACAAATATCTGAATGAAAAGTTAAATGAAAGCCGCCTGAATACAAGCCACACTTTATAAACAATGCCACTGACACCAATTCACCAATAAGAAAGATTGCCACTTAGATGAATACTTAAACTTTCATTTAGTTTGACTGGATGACATAATATGGTATATAACGACCAGTATTAGTTGAGATTTTCTTATGATATTTTCCAGATGAGAGTCTGGAGTTGTCGGAGAAATAGAACCAAAATAATCACCAATGTTGTGCGTAATACCATTCGTCAGCGTGGCATGGTAGTTTGAGAAGTCATTCGAATCAATAGAAATCACCTCTGATTCGCTTCTGAAGCTCATTGACGATATTTTGATCAGATACTGTTGCCGGCATTGTTACCATACTTCCACCGTCTGGTACTTTCCCAGCTGGACAAAGTGCACCCAAGCACGGCATTCATTAGCAGACAAGTCTTTCAGTCCAGACAAGTCCAGTTATTTACTTAGCCTTCATTGTCTCCTGATTTATTACCAGTCTAGTATATCTAGACATTATTTCCTGTTGTTTTCTTGATCTGTGTCAACCTCAATAAAAGCACGAATAAATGAGGGTAATTGAGAGGAAATGGGCTTGCATCTCTTCGAATACTGTACATATTTTTAATAAATATATACCTTATAAGATCTATGTTCGTATCGACGATAGAGGGTCCCTACTTCCTAGAGATAGCCCTGTATTTTCATCTCAATATATGAAAATTATCTTCTCGTTATTAAAATTACTTAATTGCATATGTGTGTGTATTCACTATTTATGTATAAATTTTTATGTCATTTTACTCTTTCACAGTGCTGCATTTTATAAGTAAGGCAGTTTCTATATCTATCATAATCCTGAGAATTTTTCAGTAGAATATTATCATAATACTAATCATGATAGACGTATCCCTCTAAATGACTTTTTGAGCAATATTCACATTTATACTTAGTCAAAAAATTTTCTTAATAGCTTAGTGCTTTATAAACAATCACATGGATAATTTTGCATTATCCACTTTAGTACGTTTCATGAATTGTAATAAATTTAATTAATTACTCGCATTCACTGTCTGTATATCAATTTTTATATAATTCCACTCTTTCATGGTGTAGCCCTACATAAGTTGGGTAATTTCTTTCCGAAATATTTATATCCATGATAATCATGATTATTCTTCAGTAATATAATGTCTTAATAAAAATCTTGGAAGAGATTTCGCGCAAAATGATTCTTTGCCCAATATTTACTTTTATACTTAATTCAAAAATGTTTTTAAGCAAGATGCAAATGTTTTTTTTTGTTAATGTTTCCATTTTTAAACCACTTATCATTAAAATTAATTTTTTAATTTTTTTTTAACATTTAATATATATTTTTTTACAACAGTAATATTTAATTTCCAAAAATAGATTACTTTTAATTAACAGATTATTTTCTGTTTTAAACAAGTTGATTGAAAGGTCTAATCGAAGATGCGAAATGTATGTATCTTGTGATATTGATTATCATGTAAGGAAAATATGGAAGAAATGTAACAAAAAATTTACCATTTTAAGAATTTATATACTTCAAATTTCAGCAGTTTGTTATACAAAACAGATAAAACTTTAATAAAAAACAATAAAATATACAAAAATATGAAAAAAAAATCCTTCTGAAAATTGCTTTGAAAAAATCCAATGCGATCATTTTCAAATATTTCGAAGATAATGATAACCATCATTGATTGTGCTTTAATTTGCTATTCTGTTTCCTGATTAGAACACTGTAATTAGTATCACGTAATAAAATGCTTCTACTATTAATAGATACTTTTACTCGTTAAGAAAGATTTTAATTACGGCTCTATTAATTCTTTACGCATTGTGTTTTGTAGAAGACTCAAACAATGAGTCGTTCCAAAATGTATTCTATGCCATGATTAGAGTTAATCAGTGTTGATTAATTTTCTTTGTCTGATTTTATGTTTTAATTATAGCTATTTCATACTAGAACTCTTAGAAGAAAGTTAATTCATGCTTTCATTGATTGTACTGCTTTTCTACGGTGGAGTAAGAATCAACATAGTGAAGTTCATACAGATAATTTGATTAGAATGTTTTGAAGGGTTTAAATTTTACGTTTCAAATTTGTTTAATTTATATAGAATTAGTATATATTTGTATATTTGTCATCATTTGCTCTAATATAAATCTACATAGGGATTCACTGATTAAGTAAAAACGTATTTTTTGTCTCTTTTGTGAGAAAAGTTACAAATGTTTTTTTAAACTAAATTAAAATTTATAATCTCTTAAATTACGTATCTTGCACAATTTTTAACGAGAATTTTATAATTTTGATGGTTATTTCTGGTAAAAGCATTTCTTATTTGTGACATCAGACTATTCCTGTTCGCCTCTCGTGCCATAGCTAAACTCAAAGTACTAACGCTAAAAGTCAATAAAGCGTACAATAAGACGTCACACAGGCTTCAACATTAAGTTTATTGACAAATTACTAGTATAACGACAAATATTACAGGCTTTCCTTTGGATAACGCCCCCCTAATTATATTAACTTGACTTATCAATAACAAATTAACAGAATCTTACCACTAATGTCAACTTGACTTCTAACTTTCACTAAGCAGCCGATAACTTGTAATAATTCTCAGCACCGACTTCGATTCTGGAACGATTGCCAAATGCTAGAGCCACTCGACCTCTATCGTGACTCTCAAACTGAGTTTATATATCTCCTATCTCCCTAATTTCACTTTATTTCTACCTGCTTGTGATTTGAATATTCACGTTTCACTTTTGGTTGGACAAAGGTTGTTTAGATAAAGCAATCACTCTTAATTAAAAGTCCCCAAGGTTAGTGAAGAGAAAAACGCGAATAGGGCAACGTCACATATTTAACACGATTGTTAACATACAATTACAATAACTTCATAATAACCTTTATTTTAAAACTGGGAGGATCTTATGCTGAAACCAAAAATCGACAATGTTAAGTTTTTCACATTAAAGAAATATTTTGTGATGTATTCCTCTGCAAAATAACTTAGATCTTGCTAGTGCTATTTTTTTTCTTTCACTGCAAAAAGAACAGTAAATTTTTGATGCAACGTAGTCTGTCCAATAAATATACGAACTGATCCAATATGGCAGTCATGCCGCTATGAATTGCTGTGTCACTGAGTGACATGTTGACTACAACTTTATCATCCATCTGCTTTTATCTGACAGCTGAGACTAGTATAATGTTAGAGTTGTGGTTGGTATTGTTGTTTGTCTTTTTATATGTTATTGAAGCTGAAAATTTATGTGAATACAGAACAAAGATTGAACATAAAATTTTGAGTAAGACTTGGGAAAAGTTCTCAATAAATTGATGAGATGTTGACGGTGGTTGAAGTAGATAATCTAATGAGAAAAAAAAAAAAAAAAAAACGTTGTAACTGAATTAAGCATTTTAGTGCGGAGAATAAAATTGTAGAAATTATTCAAAGAGGGAAATTTTTGACCTCAGGTGTCGAGGAAACATA
This sequence comes from Nephila pilipes, assembly GCA_019974015.1. Lineage (NCBI taxonomy): Eukaryota > Metazoa > Arthropoda > Arachnida > Araneae > Nephilidae > Nephila > Nephila pilipes. The sequence continues at coordinate 405,936 of BMAW01075952.1, forward strand.
AATTGTGTGTATCCTTCTTGAGAACCGCAGTTCAAATGGTTCTGGATGAACTATTGTTACCGAAATAATCTGTGTACACGATTCTAGGTAAATGTCCTCAATTGTTTTAAAGGATCGTTTGCCCCGAGTGCTACCAAACATACATCACCGTGAAGGCCGTGTTCTTCATCACGATAATACTATTCTCATTCCACATCGGTTGTTCGAGAGTTTTTGGGTAGATATTCTATCATCGCGCTGATCATCCTCGCTAATCACCAGATTTGGAACATTTTTTAACTATTTTCTGATTGTACGAGGGAAGGTTTTTTCAATGTCCGATGGATCATACAAAAAAGTTAAAACTGCAGAACTACATGCATTTATTATCGAGTGTTATGTACAAATATGGTTACATTTCAACATAATCACTGTAACGATTCAGGCATTCGTCACAGTGGTGGACGAGCTTTCCGGTTTCTTCTTCAAAGAACGTTACCAGAAGTAATGTCTGATAGACCTGCAATTTGTTTCGAAACTCTTCATGGGTCTCAAAACTTAGGCCTTCTCTTCGTAGCCGTCTTAAAATCTGACAATAAACAGTTGCATTAATTCTATTCGTCGGTTCCACAAACTTAACAAGCAAGGCACCTCCTTGGAACCTCAAACCAGTAGCAATTGCTTTCCTGATGTTAAAAGTTTGTTTAAACAAACTTGCAAATCCCTTCATTGTAAACATCGGTTCCTTTGTTTTTAATTTGCCTACACCCTTCAAGAAAAACATCATCACTCAGAACGTTTTTATCACATACTCGTCCCATTTATCGGTAAATTTCTGCTACATTATTCTCATCTTCTTGAAAAATGTGAATTACAATATACAACTCGCACTTTGAGAGAACATCAAGTGTACTATCTATATTTACGCTCCTACAGCTTAGTTTAAAATAATGATATTGCTTTGGTTGTAGCAGAGGTTATAGCGGGAAAGCATCTCAACCTGCTACCATTCGTTTGGTTTCTCAGCAACTCGATTGGAGGTAGAAAAAGAACAACCCTCGGTGAAATGAAAATCGAAGAGACAATTGAGGATTATAACTCCCGAAATTTTAAGGGATGTTTAAAAAAAAACGGAAATGGTCCAAGTACATTACTTCCAATGGAGTGTACTACGAAGGAAATAAAAATGTTTTAATTGAAAATTCATAAAGTAGTTATAAACTCAGTGCATACATTTATTGGACAAACAGCGAATATTCAACATTATCAAATTATACCTTGTATGCTAAAATTCTTACAGTAAAACCTTGTAATGTTGCACTAATTGGGACTGGAGCCAGTCCGAGATATAAAAAATTCAAGTTAACCTGAAAATGGAAAAAAATAAAACGAAATAAAATTTAATAATAAAAACATAAAATATTGCTATCACATCGCTGTTCCCTCAAAACAAAGTAATACGCTGGTGCATCCACGTAAATAATTCTAAAAGGAAAAAAAATGAATATGACTTTGCTAATTTCATTTTAACATGTGATTTCTTTTTCCTGTTATAATCTCGAAAAAGTAGAATAAATTAAAATAAATACTAATTAGCAAGCATCAGGCATCATAGAAGAAATTTAAAGTATCTAGAAAAGAAAACACCTTTTTCATATCACTAATGCTTTTTTTTCCCCCAAGAAAAACATTCTAAAGTACAAAAAACACTATCAATATTATGAACAAAAGAATAAAAATAGGCGATTCTGCAATAGAAATCGCTTATCGAATTAAATATCGAAATGAGAGCAAACTATAAATTGTTAAAGTAGTCAAAACTATTCTGTTCTGATATTGAAATAAAAAAAAGCAGACGATAAAATATTAATTTAGATATGCGAATATTTTAGCGATGAAAACTTACCTAAAGCAAAAAAAAAAAATAACTTTCATCAAAATGTTAATTTTTGATCTCAACACCATGTATACTTCATTTTAGGCTCTAGCATTTTTGTTGACGCCCTTTTTTCAAAACAAGAATATGTTAATAAAATATCAGCTTTAATTTTATAAAAAATTAACTTTATGTTAAATAAATCGATTATGAATCATATATATATATATATATATATATATATATATATATACATATATACAAAAGATAAAAACAGCTACTTTGTGAAAATTTAATGTAGGCGTACATTTTTATTGCATTTTCCATTTAAATTATGTGAATGTGTATGACATTTGTCTCTGGTGATGATAGGTCCCTCGCTCTTGCCCTTTCCTTTCTTAAACTGAAAGGTTTTATAATAATTCAGTTTTGAAAATAATTTTTCAAAATAAGTGGATGAAACAAATAAATGTTACTTTAGAAATTCTCTGATTGCTTCTCAAACTTTTTAAAAACATTTCTTGTAAACTCATACGAGTTTAAGGGATCCGATTTAAATGCTGTTCTACTGCATACAGGAAATAAATAAAAACATATTTTGTTAATATAACAACTATAAATACAGTTGGATGTTTTAAAATTATCCTTTCTAATTTTACTCATTATGATATTATTAACAGAATGATATATATGTTATTAATTAGAGAGAGATAAATATAAGCTCTAATTCAATTACTACTTCCAAATAAACGAATCTCTAGATCCTCTGCGATTATTAGCAGAAAGTTCATGAAATTGTTTGTGGGATAATATTTCCTTAAAATAACTTTGATTTTAAAGTATTTCTTCGAAGGCATTGAATAATATTTAGTTTCTAGTCAGTCCGTTTATATACTCCTTAAAAATTGTACATTTAATTTATTGTTTTAAATCATTTGCTCTCGAAACATTCATCACCATTAGGATGAGAAAATTTGGTCGTGCTTGAGTAAATTAAGTGTGAAAAAAACGTCTGATATTACAGAAACTTATTACATAATTTTATGTAATTAAATTCCTCATGATATGTTCTAAATGCTTAGAAGATGGCGTTAAGCAGTAATCACAAACCAGTGAACCAAATCAACCAAAAATAACGCTTACGTATTTCGATGAAATCTAAATGCTGGACAGGATTCACAAACCTATTATAATAAAAAAAATGACATTATTTCCTCAGAAATACTTTTACGTTTACTGTAAAATTCTTTAATCACATTATAATTATCCGAATACCGAATATAATTTACCAATTTCTTTAGAGGAATAAGATTTTAGTGATCAGAAAGATCTTTTTATTGCTTACTTTAAACAGTAATAGCATTATTAGAATAGTGAAATGTTACATGTATTCGAAAAGATTGCATTTTATTCATCATTCATCCCTGTATAAGGCAGGTTTATAAATTGTATGTTTTAAATAGACTATATGCTATCTACGACCTATGGAAATAGAGCCTTATCCAATTTAATTATTTAAAAATAGATTTTTTACGTCTTCTTGAGAAGCTTCTTTTCAGTAATTTCTTTTTTATTCATCTTACTTCAATGGCGAAATATATTAACTTTAAAAATTTTACAAGAATTAGTTTAGCCATTTGATGAAAATGATTAATAAAATCAGATTTTACAGCTACATGAATATATATTTACTGTTTTTACTGAAAACTATTGTAGCTCAATAAAAATATTTAGACGAACATTTTAAAATACGATGTTGAAAAAAACATTTGTTTTAATTAGTATGATATAATATAAACATTCTTTAACAGCTAATTTAAAGCAAATTGTTATATCTTTGATTTCTGAATTTAATTCTTTGTTTTTTAATTTTCATATTAAATTAACAAAGCATCACAAACATCCATGCATTTTCTGACATTGACAAACATTTTCCTGATGTATGCAAAGAAACTTGTTACAAAGGCTTCGTTTAAAAATATCCTATTTTAGTTTTTTTTTAATTTTAATCAAGTTTCTATTCAAATTTTTCTTCTTAACATTTCGAAACACAGATTACATAATAAAATTTACTTTACAGCAATATCTTAAATTCTTATACAAACATTTTCTATTACGAAGCTGTTCTGATTTTTTCGACTTGATGATGCTATTGTAATTGATGAATAGATTACGAGTTAAGAAAAAGAATTACATGTTTAGAGTTCTAGAAGATAAAAAACATGTTGAAGAAACTTTTAAAAGACTTTCGTTAGAAGTACTAAAAGCACTTTATACACTGAAAGGCGTTCAAAAAGGGATTGCAAATTAGGTCTTTTATTCATGTATTGAAGTTTATAATAATTTTTAAGAACTGAACGATTTTTAGAAAAGTCCGTAAATGGTGTACTTACGAAATTCGTTACAATATAGTATCGAATAAAAATATAATAAAATATTTATCTATGTTCATTATTTAGCTTATAAAAGTAAATTTGCCTGTTCTATGAATAGATGTGAATATATTTGGGTGCATTTCTTAAACTTTTTCAAAGCACTTTTTACGTTTAAAATGCAAATGCTTAAATTTAATTACTTTCTTTGACTTCTGTCAATTTCTGTTGCGTTTAAAATAGTCTTTGAGCACTTTGTAAGAGAAAATACAATTTCATTACTAGAGTTTTTCTAGTAATTGCATTACAAGCACAGTCTTAAAGCAAAATAATTAAATTAACATTAGAGGAAGTCTTTTCCTCTCTACTAAAAGAATGCGGTTTGCAGTAAGAACACTTCTAATTAAAGAATAGAAAAGTATAAAAGTTTATGCAAATAAATTTTAGAAAGAAGTTTTAGGCAAATATTAAATCTTACACATAATTGTTATTATTTGAAAATGTAGCTAAATTGATAATTATTGAACAATTTACGGTTGAATGTAAAATTTTCTCTCTTTATATAAAAATGTTATTACTGAATTGCTTTAATAAAGTTTTCTACTTAAAAAAATTGTTAGAAGTCATTGTTTTTCTTTTAATATGAGACCTGTTTGTGTGATGGAAAGCTATTACCTGTCTTGTAAGTCCTCTTAAATATTATTCTTATTATATGATCTAAATTTCACCTTAAGTTCAAGCATCAAATTATTAACTAAAATAATCAGTTTTATCCAACATATATTTATTGACTTCTGTAATATAGGGAATGCTCTCCACCGTTAATAACCTATCCACGAGAACTAACAATTTGTATAATTTAACTTAGAATGCTCTAACCAGAATATGATGTGAGTACCTCCTGTAATTCCTCCAACAACGTTGATTCCTAATCTCACCAAATCTGCTATATATGCCAGAATACTCCCGCGCTCTTCCCATTAACACTCTTCTTATTACTGTAAGTTTGATAGTATATATATTTATTTTTTCTTCTCCTCTTATTTCTCACAATACGTCAATTTTTATATAACTTTACTTTGCATAGTTGGAAGTTGTGTTGTTAGAATTAAATAGCGTCCAGGAGAAGTCCATAAGGAAAATTGAACGGAAGTAAACTTCCTACCGTTACAATTATACTTTTAGTACTTCCTTTAAAAATAAATAGCCTTGTCCTTTATGTTCAGGAGTTGCCATGGTAATATTCCATAAATTTAACAATCAACCCGTATTCTTAATATAAATTTGAGATTTCAACATAACATAATAACAACAAAGTTAGGATGGAACTTTGAGAACTTAGATTTAATAATTAATAGTATGTACCACAATTGATTCATAATTAACATATATATTTTTTATTATTAACATTAATACAGCACGTATATTACCGATCGTATATGGCGTACACTATTTGCAGCCATCTGTGCTATTTTTGCTTTACCGCTGTATGTTGATCACATGTTTGGTAAATCTTGATGTTAAGTGTTAAGATTGAATTAAAAGTTAAGAGTTAAGTAAGCGAATTTAAGTAAAGTGTGCTGTTGACAATGTGTTAAGAGTTATCGAGACGCAATAAATATTAAGGAAATAAACAATGAGTTAAGATATATTATTTAAATAATTTATTGTAGTTATGTATCAAAAGATCAAAAAATCAAATTGTATTATGAATGTGGATCATTTACTTAATTGTGTCTATAACCAATAATTGTAATTTAGATTTCTATTTATCTTCATAACAGCAAATAGTAGAGTTGGGGATATTGGATGATAGTCCAGTAAATTTCTGGAGATTAGATCAGAGTCAGGAAAAAAATTTCTAGAAAATGTCTTCACACCTTTCATACCTTCAGTGTGGGCTCATCAATCTCGCTACTTATCCTAACTCACCTTACCTCTAACCTCTTTAATACTCTCGGTCTTTCTATCAGATAATTTCCGATTCACTTCACTTCATATATAATAATGTTATAATTTATATAAAATAAGGAAAATATCATGAAATAGAACCCCAGAAATTAGTTAAAAGGAAAAGAGCTTAAGAACTTGTTAGAAGTGTAATTAATATATTTACTTTTACGTACTGATAAAAAATTCAACTGCAAAAGACAAAAAAATGGCCTTTTTCCATTAGAACTCATCCATAGGACTTTTGTATATTAACCTCCGTACATAATTATAAATTGCTCCATAATAAATTATGAAAGTAGCTTAGTAAATTAATTTTGATTAATATGCTTACTAAATCCCTATCTCAATACAATTACGTTGTATTTTAAAATAATTTATTTATGAACAACTTATAATAACCATCTAATTTCATATCTTAAAGTTTAAGTGTATTATAAAAAACGCTACACAATTGTTCCTTAAGAAACCAAGCTAAATTTTCTTAATGTTTTAAACACACACATTCATTCTATCATAAACAAAAGATTATTTTTTAAAGTAAAATTTTATTTTTACTGAATGAATCCTTTATTTTTAACATGTAAAGTATTTTCAGGAAGGAAAAGTGAATACAAAATTGCTACAGTATTTTAATCGAATATTTAATTTAATTTATTTAATATAAGTATATATAACTCACTCTGTTCATTTCAAAGTTTATTTATACGTGTTTTATGTAACATAAACATTTTATACATTAACTACATGAACAATTACAAATCACTATTTATCACATACAAGCATAGATAAAGTTAATAATTATTACAAGCATAAATAAGATTATAAATTTTTTGATTACGCAAAGAAACTTTATTGAGATTCGTAATTCAAATAGAGAATAAACCAAATTGTTTCGAAGAAAATTGGATGATAGATTTACAATTCAGAATTATTCTTCTCAATATTAATGTATTTAATAAATTTCAGTTTAAAGTTAATTTTTTTCCTTCTTGAATAAAAGTATTTTTTACGTTTTCCTCAGGCCATCTTTAAAGCTTTGATATAAAAAAAATTTTAAGCTTACGAAATTACTTTGCACAGACTTATGAATTGCTTAGTGCACACTTAAAGATATTAATTTAATAAATAATTTAAAATTTATGTTGAAGAACATAATGGAAAGCATTTTCCTTTTAAAAGTCTTTTAATTTAAATTGAATACTTATGCTAAATAGATAATAATCATTCAGTAATCAATTTGTAATTTCTAAGTATTCCTATGTTTTCAAATACTACAAGATTCTTAATTATCATAAGAAGTTAAATAAAAATGTAGATTTAATTATTTATTTATGTTTTTCTTTGAAAGCTGGATCGAAATTTTTAAGTAAGCTTTTGTTTTTATTATCAGAATACATGTGATCTTTTTAAATGAATGCATATGATGATAGGAAATAATGCAACCTGTTGATGTAATTGAATAATTTCAAGGCATTCTTAACTTACTTTTTGCATTTTATTTCATTATAAGCAGTGCTTTTAAAGAAATGGAAGTTTTCAATAACTTAATTTTTTTCTAATTGAAACTATTTACCATACTGTTTAAATAAATTAATATTAGATGTATTATGGAATATCAGTATTTTGAATTAAAAATGATAACGTACTTATTAGTGGAGTCTGATAACATCGAAAGGCCCACGATACAGTTTTTAATACACCAAAAGAAGCATTAACAGGCATCTTTTCTTTTCTATTTTTTTAAATCCTGCATCATAAAGATGTTAGATTGAAAAATACACGTTAATTATTCAGAAAGTTCTAAATTTTGTTTAAAATATTCTTCACTTGAATGAGGAAAAGTTAGTTCAAAAGCCTTTTAGTTTGAATTTAGAGTACCCAGATGCATAAATATAAAACAAGAAAATGTTTTAAATTTTATTTTTCAACTTAACCTTTGCACAGAAAGAGCATTTAAAACCTAATAGTGGGCCTTTTAACTTAAAATGAAGTACTCTAAATTTCGTTTATGGGAGTAACATTGCGAATGTAGAAATAAAGATTCATTTTTTTTCTTTGTTTTATATAGATATTTTTATTTCACTCAAAAATGTGAAACATTTTTAAGGACAACTTGTAGCATGATTAAATTGGAAAAGTTTTCTTCAAAAAATAATTAATATGGTGTATGATAAGAAATGGACATCGAAATAGAAGTCTCCAAGAAAAATATGTTTTATGTAAAAAATAATCACAGATAAAACGATAAGTGAAAAGTCTATAATGCGATTTTAAAAGTATTCAGGTAGTATAGAAATGACGGCACAGACGCATCACAAGTTGGTAAATGTTTTATTTAATGAAATGAAATCTTTCATTACTTTTTTATTTAAATATTTTTACTTTTGTCATTTGACTGGGTGTTTCCAGATGACTATGGCGAACTATTTCTAACCTATGTTGGTGAAATTTGTATGCAAAATAGCGTGAAATGGAACATCCTATACAGCCCTGATCTTGAAAGGCGTTCTTGACTTGTGTGGAACAAAACGTAGTTCGAAGGAACCAAATCGGTTGAGTATGGTGGGTGTACCAACCCTGGGAATTCTAACTCCTTGAGGGTGTCGCGGGTCTTTCAGCTGGTGTGGGGAGCGGGAAATATGTTAAATCAAAACATAATCATTTTCTCGGATGGCGCTGTTGAATGTAACGTTGCAGCTTCGTAGCAACTTCTTAGTACCTGTCACTGTCAACAATGCTTCCAGATGGCTGCCAGTCCTCAAAATGAGTGCATTCAGCATCCCAAAAGACTGTTATCCATTGGCCTTTGTCTATAATGACGGCGTAGATAACTTGGAATGCAGGCTTGATTCATTTTCCATTCCATGACCTGCCATTTTTTTTGTTGGATGTCGCATGAAAGAAGAAAGAAGGAAAATCTAATTCGTGTCTTGATCGTGCAATGTAAATAATTCTTTGCATATGATGACACGTTGCTCCTACTGACTTATGATTGCCTGCGGCACCCACTGTGTACACAATTTTTGCAATTCCTAAATGTTGCGAACATTTAACAGCAATGTTCCTCCCGTAAACCGTGCTTCGTTTTGCAACTCATCAAATACTACACCTCTATTTGTCATATTCTATCTCTATACAGCGTCTCTATTTGCTGCTGTATTTAGTGTTGAAAGGGCGTTGTGGGCTCTCATCTTTGCTTGCAATTTCTTGTCCAACATTGAGCTTTTCCAATCAACGGTATACAGTTATTTTAAATGTTCAATATCTCTGCGCATCTACATCGTACGACGATAAATATCATTACCTGAAATCCTATCTACCCATAAAAGCCATACTACCCATCTTTGACCGTGATTATCTCCTTTCAATTTTTCTGTCTGTGCTTGCAATGACGGCAGACGAAAACATAACTGCAATATTTAACTTTATTTATTATAAGTTTGCTTATGATGCTAGTCTGTTTACATCTTGTGTCAATAATTTATGTATGACCTAAGTAATTTACGGCATAAAATGCTTTGATTCTTTTATTACTTAAAAGAAAACAATATATTTATTTATCTGAAAGTAATATTATTTATGTTGTATCTAAAGATTTACTTTTTAAATCGATTAAATGTAAATTCTATTTCCTTCAGATCAATTTTACAAATTTCATATTTGAATTTTAATTAGTTTGTCAAATTATGTTGTATGACTAAATGAAATTCAAATAACATCTTCACACATCTTTCGCAATAACTTCAAAAATTTTCAACCTAATTCCTTTTGTGTTTTTTTTTTAAAAAATACAGTACTATATATTAATTACAATTGAAAGAATTGTTATTGACTCCTGCATAAAACTATTAAATACTTTTACCAAATCTTTTGTAATTCTGTTGTTTCTTTTCTTAATTTTTATAAAATAGCACTGTTGTAAAAAACATTCTTTCTAAAACATGCATAATTTTTCTGGAACCAAATCACCATCGAAAAATGTAAAACATAATGAGAGATTAAAATCAATGCTAAAAATTTAAATATATATTAAATTAATGTAAATATCTTTATTATATCATTGATATGTTAATATTCAATTACATAATGCTAAAAAGAAAATGGTAATAAGGGTATTTAAGTTACATACGAATAAACTTCTTTAAAAGAACCTTTACATAGTCTATGAACTACATCAAAATATTTTTCCCCTTTAAAAGTACCTAAAAATAAATAAAAAAGTGCATAAAATTTTATTCAGTTGCTATAATGATACATTATAAAAGTTTTTTTATGGACTAAGTCTTATTTTCTTAAATGTATGAATAAAGGAAAAAAAGAATTAGGATTTGATATGGATGGATTTCACATGCAATCATTTTTTTGTTAATATTTTGCTTAATTTTTGACACTTTTCAATAATTTTATAGGAATATAAATAAAAATAAATTTAAACAAATAATTTAATTAAAATTTTGTTTCATGCAATTGAAACTATCTCAAGTAACATATGAAACTTTTTGTGAATGAAGATATATTCATTTTTAAAATTCACAATAATAATAAAAGAAGAACAATAAAGACATATAGAATTCGAGTACACTAGAATTTAAATTCTTGAAAAATAAAAATCATTCTGCTTGTTTTACAAGGATGAAAAAACAAACTTTTAAAATAAAACCTCCTCGAAAACTTCCAATCTCATATCCTTCTCTACAGATATAAAAAGATAAAACCTTTTGGGATTTGGCTTGTGTGCTTATAAAATTGATTCAATTGTCAAAACTCTCCATGGGCTTATTAAACCAAATCAATTGATTCTTATATTGTATTTGTTTGGGTTTTATTTCTATTCATTTTTATAACAACTTTTTATGTACTAAATCTTTGAAAATAACTGAAACAATTTTTTGAACGTAGAAAAGCTTAAATTTTACTTGCATAAAATCACTATTTTGACCTTGGAAATGTTTAAAAAACGTGTATAGATTTATAAACTTGCATGAAAAATATGTAAGTGTTTACATTCATAATTCTGTTAAGGAAAGCAACAGAAAAATATACTTCAGCAACTGAAGATATTGACATTTTTTTTTCTCTATAATAACTGTTAGTATTAGAAATACGATATTTGAAGTAAGAATTTCTTTCATGTTGTTCTTTGTTGAGATAAATAGATAAGTATAATAGTTCTCTTTGTAATTATAGTTAAATGTAGTCTTTATTATTAATTAGACTTTTTTGAAATAGTAATGCTATATAGATAATAATTAATATCATAAATTAGAATGATATGCACACACATTTAATGTGGTAAAGAGAAATTTATGAACAATTTTTCTTATAAAAGAGGTGACAATATTAAGAATTTTTATTCTTTACGAAATACATTTATTTACTCCCAAACAAATGTTTCTGTAGTCTTTATTAAAAAATGTTTCATTTTTACTAAAGCATTATAAAATGTTTACGAAATTACTGCAATCTGATTGCAGATTTACGTCTCAGAACCCAATGCATTCGGAATCAGAAACTGAAATTTAACCATTCAGTGATTTTTTTTCCATAAAAAAAGGTGCTAATGTTAAATAAAATTTAAGTTCAAGAATAGTCGTGGTTATGTATGAAAGATTATAGTTGCGCCAATTTAGAAATAATTTTTCTCATTTATTCATGACTCAATATTGTATCTTTTGTCATTAACAAATTACAGTCATTGTGAATAGCTCTCTTGAGGCGATAATGATTGTGTGTTGTTACGGAAATGTAAAACGAGCAGTTTTGGCAGTGCAGCGAAGGAGTGAAGAATTTGCGTTGATGTAAATGTGTTGAAAAAGAAATGGTTGAAATAAATATAAAAATAGATATGTGGACTTAATTTTTGTGTGATAAAAACAAACGGTCCATAGATTTGGTTGTGTGTGTGAGCAGTAGTCTTATGACCGTAATAAGTATTTGGTAATAGTTTTACAGCCACATAGTAAGTCTTAGAGCTCAGTACTCGTCCTACATACAAAAATTAGAAAAATAGATAGCATAAATAAATCTCTAAATTTAGTGTGAGGTAAAACATTTTAGACTTGGCTTTTATTGATAGATTGATTTGTTTTAGTAGCATAATGTTAGAACTCACCTTAAAAGATTTCTTTCAATTTTCATTCGATATCTAGAGTTGAGAATGATGTTTCGAATAGCACATCACATGTAGAATTTTCACACCACTCCACGAACGCTTTAAGGATCATCCGAATTCTATTTATCATAGACCCTATTTTTCAACACTATGATTTTTGGTGGAATCAGGATCCATAATTATAAGTGAATTTGAACAATCTAACTATAGATCGTGATCTTCCATAGCAGATTATAACTATCTTCTACTTTTAAGAGTTCAAGAAAAACATTTTTAAAAGTTTATTTATAGATAAACAAGAACATTGAAATAAAAGACTTTCTCATAAGTAATTCCGAAGGAAAATCCTGAATGAAACGAATGGGTAAAGAGATGTGAATCCATACAGGTTTGGGAGAGGAGTAGGACAGTAGATGGAAGCATCAGGAAAAGGATCGGTAAGGCAAGAAATCTTTTTCTTCTTCTGATGTTGCATTCCTATGAGATTTGCACAGGTATAAATACTAATTCTCCAGGTGCGAATGCAGAATACATGTAATTTGTATAACCGTGCGTATGCAGAAATTGGTTGTTCTTAAGTGCCGCCTCATGGACAGATGAGAATGTGCCAGTAGTTCTAGAAAGAAAGCGAAAGAGGGAAGAAGTTTAAGGAGGGCTGCTACAGTCTTGTGAACCTTTATTACTCGATCCTTGAGCAAAAAGTAGTTTATTAGATAAATAATTGGGCCTGATACAATTTTCTAAATTCTTATTGTGCCTAACAGGTACACGTAATTCATTTTTTGCATTTGTTCGTATTGTTTCCTGATGTCTTTAATGTAGTGAGAATAAAGGAGGAGAAGGGTGTTATTATAGAAATGTGTTTGGCTCAGTTAGGTATCGTTGCACTAGATCTCGTTTCTTACGATTTTCACTTCTTCCCAAAAATTTAGAAATGACTTTAAGAAACATCGATTTCATAATTGCAAATAATCAAAATCCGTCATTAAAGCCGGCCATGGAATTCTTCCTCAATGTCATTTTCCGAAAATCATGTATTAGCAAAAGTGCGTGAAAACAAAAATTGACTGAATTAGAAAGATAATATTATATTGTATATATGATACGAGTAAGTGTAGATTCTAGGTACAACGAGAGAATTGGGAGTATGGGGAAATGAATAAAAACGATATGGCTATAGGAGGCATTATTTTCTATCAAGCCTGGTAGGTAATATTTTTCTTAAAGTATGCAATTTTCACTAATGATTTTAATATTCAGCTAGATCATTAGGTATCCACATTTTATATGACTAAATATTTTTCTTAATTATTTTATTCATTTGCCTTTCAATATTGCATTGCTCATTCATATTCATTAAATTGAAAAATGCTTTGAGTTTCATAAGGGATGATGTAAAATTAATTGTTTCTGCAACATTGCTTTCTTTGTGTACCTTACGATATAAAAAAAGTACTATTATTATTATAAATATTTATTAACCAGAAGTTTCCTTGTTGTATGATTTTTTAACCGAAAATTATTTTGAGTGTCTTATTTAACTAAACTTTTTAAGCTTTTGAAGATGTTAATATCGGAACAATAATTTTTTATGTAACTGAAAGATTTATTTACTGCTTCTTTTTCATACTTTATATATATATATATATATATATATATATATATATATATATATATAT
>BMAW01075952.1:419916-497416 GCA_019974015.1 Nephila pilipes
TATATATATATATATATATATATATATATATATATATATATATATATGTGTGTGTGTAACGTGTTTACTTTAACGTTTGTTCAATATTAATGAATCATTCCATACATGACTGAAATACTTTTATTTCCATATTGTAACATACTTTAGTCGGGCTTCAGCCACCAAAGGCCGAAGCGAAATTACCATACAAATCTCAGATGATCATAAGAGAGAGGACGTGCGTAAGAGAAGAGCAGTAAGAAGAGGAGAGAAGTATAAGAAAAGAGTGTTATTTATATTAGGGAAAATTCAATTAAACGTCAGAGTCCACATGGTCTGAATGGAAGGACTTCCAGGGAAGATAAGTATAGACTTAATGTCTGGTAGGGATCATTCCTACAGGTCTATTCCGTGAGAAGAGAGCATTGCCAGCGAATATTTTAGAACGCGTGATTGAATTAATTAAAAAGAAATTAAGGAATTGTATCAGAGGAAATACGAATGAACATTGTCGTTTAAAGGAGAGAATGGGCAAATTTAGTGAATTAAATTATTTAAGTGAGAAATTAATTGGAATTAATTCAAATCATTATATATATATATATATATATATATATATATATATATATATAACGTTTCTTATATATTCAGTTTTGAATCTCATGAAGCACTTACTGAAGAAGTGCAACTCAAATAAATTCAGAAGATCTTGATTAATGTAATTGATATAAATATATATAACAAGAAAGATACATAAAATTGTATTTTATATGTAACTTGACTTTTCCTAAGAGTACAGACTTATTCTACGAAATTAAAATATGTTAACTAAATATGTCATTCAATATAAACAGTTCTTTTACTCTAGAATAAACATTTTCATGGAACATTCAAAATCACTACAACACATAGTTTCATCCCCGAAAATATAAAGGAAGATTTCGAGATGTGACGATACCATCATTTTAACATGGCGAATTAATTGTTTGAATAAAAACAGAACGTATCTGAATATCTATAAATTAAATCATTTAGTTTATACCTCCAAGTGAGATTGCTTATAGAAGGGGAAAGATGATAATTGAATATTATATAAGGTATAGCAACTGATTGAATATTATGAAAGATTAACATTGTTCAATTTATTTAATAAAAGTACTTTAATTTTTTGAATGATCCTCTTATAATTTATCAGTGAAGTATTTAAATTGAATATAAGTAGTAATTCATTGAAATGTTATCTGTTATTTCTTTTTAACTTAAGTTTCTTAAATCATTGTTAAACGTATTTTCTTACTGAAATGAATATTTTGTTAATTATATATATCATAAATTAAGCAAAAATATTTTAGTTATGCAATTTTACGTTGGATTTCCCGCTATTCTACGTTGATATTGTAAGCCACTAGCAAAAGTTTTTCTTTTGGTGGTTTAGAAAGTGAATTTTATTTGTAATAATTTCTAGTTTCAAAGCTCAGTATTAATTTTAATTACAACTTTTGAATAAATTTAAACTAGTTAAGAGTGGAAGAATTTTGAATTAAAATCTTATATCTTTCTTATCGTATCAAAAGCAAAAACAATTTCGTTGGAAGATTTTTTTTTTCTTTTAATCTTTCAGCACCTTCACTTGTCTTGGAAAGTTCTATCAAGTATTTACGTCAACAAATTCAGTATGGAATATTTATTCAAGTCGGAAATTCAAAAGTCTTCCACAAGTCTAGAATGAAATGTTTTGGAACACGCCATGTGAAGGAGACTGTCAGCGAGCAGAAAAGTTCTTCAGAAAACGAGCCCCTGAGGTCACGCAGGGGCTTTACACTCAGCTCCGTTTCCTGGGGCTATTTCAACGCCTTTGTGAAGTGTTCTGAACATAGACTGCGAGTAAACGGAGCAAAAATATTATCATCTCGACAAAAAGAAATTTAACGAGACAACTACAGTGGAAGGGAGATAGAACTAAAGGCTGTAGACACTTTAATGTTGCTTCTCTGGTGAATCTCCCTCTGACTTCTTTTTCTCCTGAACTGAGCCACATTCTTCTATTCCTTCTTTCGACAACAAAGAACAATTTATTTACACTTTCTTGACTGCTATTCCGTTTTATTTTCATGAATGCAGATAACTTCTTTTTGTAGTTGCACAACTTCCAGTAACAATTCCTTCATTTCCATTGCACTCCTTTTATTTGGTTATAAAAGGAGCTTTAGGATATTTCAAAGTATATGCAAAACTGTCGAAGTTGCTCGAGTTGCAAAAATTTTTTGTACTACATTTCAAGCTTGTAGAAAATACCACACATTTTTTGGAAATGAATTAAATCAATTCGTAAATGGATATAATGAGATTTATAAGGATTCCAAGGCAATCTAACGTTATTACTTCAGATTTCTTTTATTAAAAAAGTAGTTGTAGTAAATAAGCTTCAATTTCTGCCAAAAAATATACTTTTGTAATGTTATCTATTTCTTCCTGTGTAACTAATAGATTTTTTACTCTGATTTTAGTACCAGATATTTTCTAAATTATACTGTAGGCACATGTATATCTTAAAATTAAGTAGTTTCATAATTTCTAATGTAACTATTTCAACATTCAAATATGTACCAGTTGCGTGCGAAGGTCTGATACTGTGCTTCTAAGACCCTAATGGTACGCCCATTGATGATATTTTTAGAATAAAGTTTAAAATGTATCTTCAGAACAAGATGTATTTAAAATGACGCTCACTTTAATTTTAATTAAAACTTAGAGAAGATTATTTATTTAATACGTCCAATTCTACAAAAATAATTAAATAATACATGAAATAATTTTAACTTTTTCATTACAAGAACTTAAATTGCATATATATACGATATATATATATATATATATATGAATTAGTTGAGAAGCGTCATATTATGGGCCAAAAAAAATTAAAATTAATGTTATTTTATGTAAAATATCTAATTAAATCTAGCGATTTCTATTAAAATTAGCGGAAAGAATGTAAAGTCATGTTTATTTATTTAATTAATTTTTTTTGTATTTATCAGGGTGTAGTTATTCAGAATACAATAATTTCAAAATTAATCCTATGTATAATATGATAAAAAATGGCATTTGTTGCTGTATTGTATCTAACTATTTGACGATAAAAATTTACAAATACTGCAATATTTAAGTTATTCGACAATGTTCAAAATTTGCATTTGGGTGAGAATATGTTGAGCTATTGTCTAATTATTCATTAATTTGTTTGAAAATCTCTCTTTCTTTATCTACCTTGCATTTATATGCGCGGTTCATCAAAATTTCATTGTAAACAGTTGAATATCAGATGATTTCCAAAAATTATCCGGAAGTTGTAGTCTTTTCACTAATATTTTTCCCTTATTTTTAGTGCAATTATAATTGATATGTTTTTTTTTTAAAAAAAATCCAATATATAATGAAATTCATTTTACGAAATCTGGTATCACATTTTAGCTACAAAATTTCTGATTTACCAATGACTACATAAGGCACTGTTAAAATATTTTTGATCGAAAACGTTTGAATTATTTTCAATTTTTGCTTCTCATAGTCATTCGATTTATATTTGAAGTAACCATTTTACATTATATATTTTAGCTTCCGAGATAGATATTTTTAATTTCAACTAATGATTCTTCGAAAAATAGAAGTCAATGTGAGAAAACCATTTCATGGAAGTCGTTATTTTGCTCTTGTAAGAGAACTGAAACAGTCAGCAAGAACATTGGAATTAATATTGGAGCTATGGAGAAAATAACGACAGAAAGTGTAAAAACAAGGAAATAATATACTTAGATAGTATGATTTATAATAATGAAATAGTTTAAAGTGTCACTGAAGTTCTTGGTTCCTTGTCGTATTTATCACTACGCTTAGAACTTAAGGAATAGTTAAGTTTTGGTTTCTTTCCAATATGTTGTAGGAATGCACAAATCCTAGCTTTATTGATAGCGTTAATATTCAGATTACCCTAGGTATACTATGGATAGGAAAAAACTATGATGTGCATCGAAAACACTGAATGTTGCATCTTATTAGGGCTGTTTATCACAGTCTACTTTTAAGAGTTGTCAAATGAAATCGTAAAAGTTACTTCAACTATTGAAAACAGATTCCATGAATACTGAGGCTTCTGAAATAAAATCCGAATAATCAGGAGGAGGAATTAATAACATGCGGTATATCTTGTGATGGTAACGTTGAGATTACATATGATGAAATGGGTTTGTAGCAGCGTTATCCATTGAAATGGGTACAGTTGCCAGTATAAAAATTATTTCAAAGAAGTGTCGCATATGTGTTCGAAACCAAAGATGAAATGTATGCCGCGATCACATTTGTTCTAGGTCAGTGATCCTCAAAGTGGTTCTACGAAAAAATTTAAGGGTTCCGCGAGACAAATTTTATTTGATTAAAAAAAATAAGAATGGCGTTTAATGTATTTACACATTTTCCTTGGAAAGTTTACGATCGACCCTAAAATTTAAGTAATTTTTTTGTGTGCAATATAACTGTGTATGGATGTTTAACCGAGATCAAACTTTCGATCCAGCCAATAGATGACCATAGTGGCAGATTCTAAACCTCTTTTCCGGGATACTGTTTTGGCGATTGTCTATCCGAGATTGCTAGACGATTGTCTAGCCAAGGGACATCGATTCTATGTCTCTTGGTGTCTTATAACACCTCCACCATTTGATCAATACAAAGCATGTTTTTATTTTTCATCATAATCGCTGACTTTTCTGCATTGCATATTCTTAAGAGACAGATTAAATGGAAAAGAAAAAAAAATAATAAAAGAATGTATAAAAAAAATAAAAAACTGTGGATTATTGAAAACCCCTAAACAAAAACGAAGCCTTTTCACACCATTTCCAGTAGAAATACATGGGCATGGGTGGAAGGATACACCGGAAGTCTAGTAGGAGGGCTAGTTTGTTTGTAAACAAAGTCGGTTAACCATCCATTTGAGCCAATGCTATTGTGCCCTTTTATTATAAACAGTAACTGTAATTCAAATCTTGTATTCAAATACCGTAATATCTAAAACTTAAAAATTGCCTTTATAATGGATAGTTGGTTAGAAAATGGATCGTTAAAGAAAACTGATGTTAGTAATCAAACAAAAATCATAGAATCTAAAGATACGGCTATTCTGGAATGCTCAATGCAATCTATTTCCAGCTCCGTACAGCTACAACCTCATCTTCCAACGAAAAGACGTAAATATGATACTAGTTACCTGTCGTTGGGATTTACTAGAACTGGTAACGAGGACGCTCCTGATACGGTTCGTTTGCTTTTCTACAAAATATTGGCAAACAACTTCTTAGCACCAACAAAACTCCTGAGGCATTTGGAAAAAAATCACCCAACCTATAAAGGCTAAGATATTTCTTTTTTTAAAAGAAAACTTGAAAGCCATAATAAAAGGCGGAGTTTTATGGAAAAAAAAATTCTAAACAGATAATCAAAAGATAACGGAAGTGTCGTATAAAGTATCTTATCGTAATACTCTTGCAGGCGAAGCACATGTTATTGGTGAATCACTTATTAAACCTTGCGTTCAAGATATCCTTTCGTGTGTATTGGGCGAAAGTTATAGTAAACAAGTTGAAAGTATGTCTCTTTCTAACAATACTGTAAAAAAGCGTATTAACGATACTGCTGATGACATGGAATTAGAACTTATTTCATAGTTGAAGGCGTGTATCGCTTATGCATTACAACTAGAAGAGTCCATAGACGTTGCTGGATTAGCAATTTTGCTTGTTTTCACTCGGTATGATTTTAATAAAAAAATTTAAGATTTACTTTTATATGAAAGTGTGAACATTAACACACCACGGGGGAGAATATATTTAACTGTATTGATAAGTTTATGACAACGCATGAAATTAATTGGGGAAAATGTATTGAAATATGCAGCGATGGAGCAAAAGCAATGACCGGAAAAGTGAGTGGTGTTGTAGCACGGATTAAAAATAATGCAAAAAAAAAAAAAAAAAAAAAAAACTGTAAAAGTACTCATTGCATTCTTCTCAGATATGCATTATTAACCAAAATGATTTCGGGGACATTTAAACGAATACGAAGATTCCAGACGAAGTAGTGAAGATTATTAATTTTATCAAAAGCAAACCATTGCAATCACGAATTTTTAAAGCCATGTACTAGGATATGGGAAGTCTTCACATCACTTTACTTCTTCAAACAGAAGTGAGATGGTTATCGCGCGGTAAAATGCTTGTGCGAATATTTGAATTGCGAAAGGATCTGATGGCTTATTTTATTGGTCATAAATTTGAATTATCAGACAGATTAAATAATATGGCTTGACTTGCAGATATATTTGGAAAGTTGAACAAATTATGTTTGGCTCTGCGAGGAAAACAAGTCAACATATTGCAAGCAAAAGATAAATTGTTTGTCTTTTTCAAGGAACGTACAATATTATATTTCAGCTGTGGAGCAAAATAACTTCGAGTGAGTCCAGACGCTTAGTGATTTTCTCGAAGAATCTGAAGTGGATTTACATATGGAAATCCGTGATGGTATGAAAACACATCTGTCCAGTTTACAGCAATCACTCAGCGATTATTTTCCAAACATAGAATCTAGATGCTAGATGATGACCTGGAATCCAAGTCCTCATCTAGCATGGCATTTGTTGATGTATGTCGTATCTTCGAATGCTCTTGTCACATGAAACAGCTGAAGTGCTTATCGTATTGTGATGATGATGACTCGTAAGGGTATTTATCCGTGAAACTCACAAATGGGAAAAAAATGCCTCACTACGTATGAGTATATTGAGAACATTCAGAAAAGAGTCAAAATCAGCCTTCGCTACCTAAAATAGTGTCAGAAAGGATTAATCGGAAAAAGAAAATATACTAACAAGTATATTAAAGTTTATTATCGTATTGCTGTTTGAAGTATTTCTGGTGATTTTCCAGGAAAGTAAAGCTTTATGATAGCATGATTTTATCACAGCTGTTCAGGAGTGAATCAGTCAATGCATGGCCGGTATCTGAATTAAAATTTAGATGGTAATCAACATGGTTTTGTTAGCGGTGAAAAAATGAAAGAAAAGTGCTAAAGCTTCCTAAAACCACTGTAAATTCCATTGAATCAATATACTTTATGTCCCCACCGGAAAACACAAAATGTATTTGAAAGTTTAAAATGCTGCATGCGGAAAATAATCCCGAAGAATGGTTTTGTCAACCATGAAATATTTTATCTGGACACACACACAAATACATCTTTTATACATTATAACGACCATTATAAGGAAGAAAAAATATTTCATGTATTAGATATGATTCTTTTGCAGTGCACAGTTGAAGCCTTTAAGAACTTTGGCACTATTTCCCGACCCTAAGCTATATTCATTACCGTCATTAAAACTGAACAAAATAAATCAGTGCTGTAAGAAAAATCAAATTTAAATAAACAGAGAAAGAAGAAGGTGTGATTTGTAAAAGAAAGAGATTCGAGTTTATTCTGTATGTATATCTTTGTTTTCTATGTAAGTTTTAATTTAAATACATTTCCTCAAAAACTAAATTTTTAGTACAATTTTTAAAAGGCAATAACTCAAGCATATTTTTACATATTTTTATAAAATTTAGTAGTAATTTTTTTGCCTTATGACTTTGACTGTCGATAACTTTACAAGTATTGTTAATTATTCATCAATCAGGGCATAGGCCTTGTACAGAAGTCATGCTTATACATATGTTAAATAATAATGTTACAAAGCGATTTTCAATTAAAAGAGAATATTTCGAAAACATACTATTTTGTTCCTCAATTTATGACAAAATGTTGCATTTATAAACCATTTATTGTAATGACATATAAAAAAATATTTTTATATGTACTTTAATTCTGGTAACACTAAATATCAAAACAATTATTCATTTACACATTTTTTCAAAATCATGGATCTGAACACAGACAGATATTTTAAATGTATTAATTTAAAGACAAACAATATTTTTTGAATAACATAAAAAACGATTAATATAAAGCACATGAAATTGGTGTGAAATAATTTGTCTTTTTTAAAACAAGCTGTAGCTAATAACTACTATGATTGTTTAAGCGTAAATACATTGTTATATATTTTCAAATCTTATACATTTCCGTAAACAGTCCATGACCCAAAAGGAAACGAATGACTGAAAAAAGAAAAACGATTTCTCTCTCACCAGACGATTTTATTCTTGTGGAAGTGTGCAAAACGTGCATACCTTCATTAAACCTTTCTTCTCATCTTCTACGACTTATGGATAATTTATTATTGAAAAATGTTTTCTATTCAATGTTACAAGAGATGCGAATGTAATTTAGTTTGCGGAAGAAAATAAATATTAATTAATTTTTTTTGTTAGATTTTAATTTCATATTTATGATACTTTGAAAGGAGGTGTTGAAAGGAAGTTCACCCGAGTTCCGTTTCATTTCTGTCCTCTTCTATGCTTCGTATGAAGACTAAAACTAGTTGAGCATTTGAGTAAAAAAATCGATTGTTGAAATTATTTTCAATCAGTTACATTTATTACTTAATTATCATTAGCACAATAGCATATACTTAAGAGCAGGCCAATTTATTTTGGAATAATTATGTAACTTAAACGTGTTAAAATAGTAATCTACTGATTTCATTAACTTAATCAATCCTTCTCACCGGCTCTAATTTATTTCTGGTCGTGCTTGTGAACGAATTGAGTAATTTATTTTTTCATAAAACTTGAAAACGATACATGTTATAAAAATAAATTATGCGATATTTTAATGCGTCCTTACTTTAAAATCAAATACTCGTTATTTGTGGTTTCGATAATTATCATTTTTAGAGTGCTCAAATTTTCATCGCTGTAGAAATGTTCGCATTCGATAATAAATTCAGATATAGAGATTGCTTCTAATTTCTATTTTAAAATTTAGTTTCGTAGCTGTGGCATGGTCTCTTTAGAAATCTATTTGTTTCATCGCGTTCATGAGATGCTTGCAGCAGATGAATAAAATGGTATACTCTAGAACTAAAATAAGTTTTGAATATACCATTCAATGATATTTTAGTTCTGTATTGAATCAGAATTTATTTTCCAGGTAGTATGATTTTCTATGATTATTGCGTATTTAGTTTGATTTTGGATTAGACTGATGCCATTGATCAACTTCATAATTTCAGGACAATGAAATTTACTAGCCAAATTGATATAATTCTTTATGGATTGCTCAAAAAAAATCTCTCAGGCAAACAGTTACAAATAGTCAAATAATTAGTTATATTTATTTACTGATTTCTTTAACTTCTTATCATTTTCCGGTTTCAGCATTAAACATAGAGCCCTCTGTCGTTGATTTCAAACGGTCGAGAGTTTCTTTTAATATCCTTTGTTGATTCTATGTTTATCTTTTCTATCAAATTTAGGCAATATAAGTTAATAATAATTAAAAATAGTTATTTATGCAGTTTTTGAATTTGAGACAAGATAAATATTTCAATTGATTCACATTTCACTACTGAGACGAAGAAGAAGGAGTTTAACTATAGATAAAATTTATCGTACATAATGGAATATTCAGTGGAAAAGTTAGTAAAAACCAATTATTTGAAATAAAAAGTTAAATTCTTATGTAATTACAACTTTGTGTAAATTTATTCGAATGACTCATTTAACACAAAGTACAAGGGCTTTTTAAAAATATAATTCCATCTTAAAATTTTACAGGTACATGTCAGAAAAGACATTTTTTTCTAAAAATAAACCATTTACTCACTTTTCATACAAAAATTACAAGCACAGAAAAATATTTGCCTGTAAACAGACTCTCGATACAATTTTCTACTTAAGAATATTTTAAAGTGAACAGGAAAAAATATTCTTAGATCACTCTAAATACTTTGAGGCCCTATTTGCATAATGAAATTTATTCTAAACATTTTGTTCTTTTATATACGCTATTTCCTGTGTGAAACATTTTGGAATTTTTTTTTTCAACCTCATGAAAATATCATAATTGGGAAGTAACTGGAGCATTGAATGAAAAAAATTACCATGTTGCAAACGAAAGAGAGTCTCGGAAGTACTAAAATGATGAAGAATCTTTGAAAAGATTTTTGATAGAGAAGTGATAAAAGAATCTGATACCATTCAAAGAATTCGCGGAAGTGCTGTAAAAAAGCGTTCCAGTCAAGTGTAAAGCTTCATTTTGAGCGAAACGAGTTTTCTAAAAGACTGTTGAAAGCGTAATTATGAAATGTGTTACAGTTTAGGATAGGATAAAGATCACTAGGAGTAGCCACACTGCCTCTATTCTTCCTAACTTTATTGATAAAATTAAGTGCATATGTTTCTATAAACAAACTTAAAGGAATTAGCTTTCTACTTTGTATCTTTTTTTTTTTCAGAAGTAATATTTACATTTGAAATATAAATCCTCTAACTAGACTACTTCCGTCATTTTTTTTGCATAAAAAGCTGTAAAGAAATATATGAATGAAAATTTTTAAAATAATCTTAAACATTTTACATCAGAATTATAAAAATGCAATTTGTATGCAACTAATACAAAAGGTAAGGAAATTTCAATGTTACATATTTAAGTAAATATAATCTGAACACATCTTTAAGCTGCATATATTTTGTCTGCATCTGATGAATTCTGTTTTACAGTTTCGAATGGATAGAATTACTAGAATTTTTAATACGAATAAAGGTAATAAATATGAATGTAATTTGTATAATGTAAATAAATATGAAGTTTTCGATAGTTAACAAGTAATCTTAGTTATTTACCGAAATAATTATTTCGATAAATATAACTTAGTTAATATTTACTAATTATTGTATATAAATTTTAGAATAAATAGACTTTTGAATTGTTTTTACTTAATTATGATCGCAAATAAGATGTTATATTTCGTAAACAGTTTAATTTTATTCGCTGTTTCGACGAGTTGATTCTTGTTTTAGGTTTATGCTCTAGCCTCCAAATTTAATGAGTTTTTAGAAACTAATTTGAAACCAAATGAATATAAAAATATATAATTTAGAAGAATTGTGTTTTAAACAGCTATTTATTCAATTTTATGCGACTAAAACTTTAAGCATGATTTACATATAAAAAATAATATATTTTTTACTGAAGTTCATTGTTTGATTCATACATTTCATTCAGATATGTGACCGTAGGAACCGAGTAGTCATATCGTCGAGCTCATGACCTGTGCTCTTTCCTTCAAGTCATAGCTTTGAGTCTTGTTAGCTCTAAAAACATGTTGTGTAGCGGGGTTGGAAACTCTAAATCACTTCAGAGCCCTAACCCTGTCAGGGAGATGTGCAATTTTGGAGAAAGTATGCAAGTTTTTAGGTGTCGTCCTCAACATTTGACTTAGTTTCGAAATTACGAGGTCTGTCGTCAATAGCTCTTGTGTTGCTTATTATAACATAGTCGCTTATAATCAATCAATCATTTAATTACTTTTATTTTCATTTCTAGTTACAGTAGTATCAGCATATCTTGATAGTTTTTAGCATTATATAATCAAAAGATCGATGGAGGTATTATTAATGTTGTTGTCACAAAGCAAAGATGTACGCATACGAGTATTTATAACATTATTTTATATATTTTTTTTATCTGCGGATAATTATTTTAAAAAAATACATTTTGGTGTAAAACATTTTGGAAAACATCATCTGCCTTCCGAAAATATATTGCGGTCATTGAAACACCTGTAAAAATATCGCCTGCAGCTTTTTTATGTTACAAAAATAAGAAAAACCTGCAGGCGATATTTTGGATCCATATATTTAGAAGGTTAATTCCCGGCCAAAGTACACCCTAACACAGAAATTAAAATATTCTTTTTTATTCACTGTTTTCTTTTATTTGCATTTATAATAGGTAATAGGTTAGAATTCAATATTAAAAAGAGGAAATGAAGTTTATCTTTCAAAATAGGAGAACATTTGAAATCAAAACTAGTTCTTTCCTTCGAATGTGGAAAGTGCGTTTTTCTTAAGATTTTTTCTGAATGTTTTCCATTCTAGAGGAGAGTTAAATAACAAACGTTAATTTTTAATATGTATACTTAATTATCAAAAAATGCATCTACAATTCCATGAAGAACTTTATTAAATTAACTATTTCGTTTCATATTTAAGTGTAATGTATGTAGTGTGAGTCACGTAAAAAGATTACTTCTTTTTTTGTTCTAAGTTTTTTTTTCCTTATAATTTCAGATTATATATTTTTTTGCTTTTAAACAGATACTAAGTATTACACTACACTGACATTATTTGAATTTTTATTAACCTCAGATACTGAGTTAGAAAAAAAAATTAGTAGTGTATGTCACATTAAAAGGCACTTTTGTTCTTTGTAGCATTATTTTTTATTTACTAATTGAATTTGTATATGTATAAATTAAAAAGGTACTTATACTAAATCTTTCATGAAAAAAATATGCACTCACTTCAATGTTTTCTTTGGAAATATTTACTCAAAAAAAAATTAATTAAGTGCGGCTTCTACAGAAATAGTTTTCGACTCAATTATTATTAGTTATTTAAAGAATAACTTACTAATTAGCTAAAGAAACTCATTATCCATATTTCTATTTCAATAATAAAATACTACATTCAACGAAAGGTACATTTTCATATACAGATGAGATGGCAAAAACACCAGCTGAGCAAAGGAGAAGATTAAATGTGTCTGGATAGTATGAAGAATTTCACAAATCAGAAACAAATCGACAAATTTTAGCCAGAAATAAAAGTAAACCGGCAATTACGACAGCATTAAAAGAAATCAAACAATAATAAAACAAGTAGAAATGAGAAAATACCACGAAATATGTCTTTAAAAAAATTGTTTCTGTTACTAGCCCATCTATAACTTTCAAATAAAGAACTGTTATGGAAAAGTAATTGTTAAAGCCAAAGGATTTCTTCCAAAATGCCCAACGAAGAGAAAATTAGTTGTGCAAAATTTATGCCAAGAAAATTCACCAGAAAGTGATATATCTGAGGAGCAAAATAAATTAGCTTTTACTTCTGGGATATCCTCTCAAGTAATCACTTTAGTAAAATAATTTTGTTTAATGCATTTTATTATCCAGATTCTGATTTTAAAGATTTCAAAATCATTCTAAGTTCAGAAGGAAAAAGTAGAATTCAGAGACATTACTCCTATTTTTCTTTAGGAGAAATATGCCAACAATTGAAGGAGAGATACCATTGCATTTCTATTTGACGGAATAAGTTCTGTAATCTCCGAACAGAATTCATCTAATTAGAATTCTCTCTAAATTATTTTCCTCTAAAAGCTATTTATTACTCTGAAATAGCTATCTATCTCTTATTAGTAATTTACTACTCTAAAATAACCTTTTTACTCATTCACTAAATGAAGAAACTCTAATTTACCAACAATAAATGCCCTTTTTATAAAATGAAAGAACATAGTTACAATAATTCTAAAATATATTTTGTCCCAACACAAACAAAAAAGGCAATGTTGCCATTTTTGAAACATAAACTGTATAAAACATAGATAATAATATTGTAGAATGAAACACTTGTAGAAATGTATCTGTCGTTAAGGATGTGATTCCAAATGATCCCAGTGGTACACTGCGCAAGTGAATAGGCAAATCTATGCCTTCTTATATTCTCTTAGAAGAATAGGTCCAGCATAATTCATGCAGGTTATCGGAAACACTGAGGCATCTTGTACTCGATCTCTAGGAAGTGGTGGTGCTGGTGGGTTAACATTTTTGTTTGAATAACGTTTACAGGTTGTACAAGTTTTCAAAACGGATGACACAACTCTTCTTCCCGTTAATATCCAAATCTTTCTCTTAAAGAATTTAGGACGTGAGAAACTCCATTATGTCTTTTCAACTTATATTCTTCCCTTATTAAACCTCTTACAAGAGGATGATCACTTGGCAAAATGGCAGGAGTTCTGAAATCAGATGTATCTTCTATTTGATGTTTATACATCTGTCATCAGATGTATAAACTGTTTTAGTTCTAATAATCCCATAATCGACGAATGGATTAAGATGTAAAATCTGTTTATCTTCTATTCCTTTAAAGGATTCATTTTGTATTAAACGAATCAAAAGATTCTCTGCTTCATTTATCTCAAATACAGTAAGCTCATCTTTTCTCTCGTTTTGATGCTTACAGTTGTAAACAAAACGACATATCCAAGCTACAAGTCTGATTGTCTTTCAATAACTTGAGAATCTAGTAGTAACTATTTCGCTAGCATTAAGATTTATTAAGGTCGAAATAAACTTTTTCTTTTTCTCAAGAGCTATTTCTTCTTCATCTGGACTAATATCTTCTTTTGGCCATTCTTCCGGTGTTAAATATAGCCATTCGGGCCCTTCCCTTCATCTAGATTTAATTAAATAAGAAGCAGATCATCCTCTACTGGGCAGATCAGCAGGATTCAGTGATCCTGGAACGTGTCTCCAAGATTCAATAGAAGTCAATCGCTTTATTTTCTTAATTCTGTTGTGAACAAATACGTCCCATACTTCAATCCTCTGTATCCAAGCTAGTACAACAGACGAATCTGTCCAAAAATAAATATCATCAGCTTGAAATTCAGGTATTATGCTGGTTGCTAAATGTGCATGTATTGTAGCTCCAAGAAGCTACAATCGAGCTATTGTTGTCTCTTTCCTTCAGCTGGGTGCAACTCTTACTTTAGCTTGCACCAAATGAATTTGAACAGAAACTCTTGTTTGTACTAGAACAAAGGTCACAGCTGAATATGCAAGCTTACTCGCATCACTAAAGAAATGAAGCGAGGCATTTTCAATCTCAAAATCACAGTTTAACCATCTTGGAATTCTCATTCTTTCCAAATACTTCTAATCATTCAACCATTTACAAAATTTTGACTTAGAATTTGAGTCAACTTCTTGGTCTCAAGATAACTTAACTTCCCACAGGTGCTGAAGTAAAAGTTTCGGCACAAGAATTACAGGGCAAGCTATTCCTTAAGGGTCGAATATTTTGTGTGTTGTAGCTAAAATCCCTCTTTTAGACAAAATTTCTGGTAGATGGCAGGTGATGTTAGTAATTTTAAGGCAAAGGTAATCTCCACATCGTTCCCAAACCATCGCTAATACATTTGTTGTACTAGAGGAATTATCTGTTGGGTCACTGTATTCCCAAACACGTAATTCTAATTTTCTTGTAGCTAAAGTATCTGAAGCAACTGGTATGAACTGTTGCAATTCTAAATAATTTTTTACACTAGCTACACAATTAACTACATAAAAAGTCTTCTTTAACTGCTCAATAATATCTACTTAATACTTTGGATTTCCATTTAGCTGTTTCAAAGTCGATTCTAGAAGGTAGTAAATTACAGAAACTAGCAAGAAAGGACTACTTGTAACGCTAAATGCTACCCTACAATGCCTGTAATACTTCAATTTTCCATCAGTTCCATACCGTAAGAATCTTAGATAGTCTTTATCTGTAGAGTTGAAACTTATTTGTAAGAATGCTTTTCGTATATCTGCAGAAACTCCTATTCTGTTCATACGGAATCTATCAAGAATTGAAGGAATCAGTTCGATAAGATTCAGTCCTTTTTCTAGACAATCATTAAGACAAGGAGATCCTTTCTGTTTGGTCGAGGCATCAAACACTGGCCTGACTCGTTTAGTACTATTTTCTATAACTACATGTCGATGTGGTTGGTAAGAGCATGTTACATCGATTTCACGTTTTGGTACTTCTTCTATGACGCCTTCTCGTTCCCATTCACTAAAAACTTCTCCATAAGCATCATAAAGCTTCTCTGCTTTTAGTCGTTTTACGGTAGAATCTAATCTTTGGTAGATGGTTATCAAGCCATGACAAACTGACTTGAAAACGTCCCTCTTTTTCAATTTTACAGTAGATAAGAAATGATCTCTTGCCTCTTCCTGAAGTTCCAGTTTATTTTTCTTCTCTTAGGGATCTAGAATTCCAAGTGAATATAGAGATCGGATATCAATGTTTCCTTATTCAACATGGATATGACGAGCAGTGCTGAATTGTCCAAGATCTCATGCATACCATTTTTTTCCAAAAAGAGTCCAGCCAAGCTTAGTTTCTATTGCAGCAGGGCCTGAAGTAAGCAATTTAAATCCTCCGGTCATCAACTTGCCTGCAATATCAGCACCGATAAATATTTGTATTGGTCCATTACTATCGTCGCATACAGAAATATTGTTCTCTTTAAGCTCTCGAATCCCCTCGCCTTTAACAACTGGTGGTATACTTTCACAAATAATATCTTGGCTAAGAGTTTTGAAGTTACAATGATAAGTTCCATCCGTTTTAGATAAGAACACCGTAAAATCATCGTGGTTTATGACATCATTACATGACCCGCCAAATAATGAATGGCTCAATTTTTCTTTATATGTGCTCTCAAATTTCATTTTATTTGCAGTGATTTTTAGAATGTAAGATCTTTTTGAAGCTGAACAGATAATAACACGTATCTGGCGCTTTTTTATCTCGCCCTTTCAACGTAACCATTAAAGTTTGCAAAAACACATTTGGTGTTCTCGCCAAATTGCACCAGTATTTTCATCCCTACTCATGCTAACAGGTACTGGAGATTTTGATTCAGCTTCGATATTTCTACTTAAAAGTATGTGGTGTTTCTTCCCACAAATAACACACGATGTTCATTTTTTACATTTAACTATTACATGTTTTTTGTCTAAACATAAAAAGCAACTGCAACTATTTAGAACTGCTTTTTGCCTTTCCTCAGATGACATCTTTCTAGCTTTAGCCCGTTAGCTCCCAGCGTATCACATGTGATACGCTCGCGTGTGATCTCCTGTGCCTAGAGTATCACATTTGATACATTCCATGGGTGTCTTCTACGGTCCAGCGTATCAATAGAGATACTTTGAGATGAGAACGTTTTATTTGATTTTCTAATGATACAATATGGCGTTACAATACCGCGATATGTATATAGATTGGTTATTTGGAATGTTGAACTTGGGGATATGGGCTTGGATTTCACTTCTGGCTACCAGGAGCGGGGTAATTATTAAAAGCACGTGTTGCGTCGCGACTCTTTAAATGTAATGACATAATTTAAAGAGTGCACTTACTTTCGGTTTGCTTTTTTCTATCTTGCTATTTTCTACCTTTTCTATCTTCGAAGAAGAATTTATGGCTCTTTATGGAGGTTAGGGCTTTAGCAGATGCTCTCAGCTGTTCGTTTCATTCGGTAGATTTTTAATTGTAGCTACAATCATTACGAAAAGAAAGTATTTATGAGACTGAGATTATAACTAATGGATGAATCTGACAGTAATGTTAGAGAAAATAATCCAAATCTGTACATAGACATTAAAGTAAAAAAAAAAAAAAAAGACAAAGAAGATGTGCCCTTTTTTCAAAATCTTGCGTGAAGCATCAAAATATGTGTGTAAGACATGTGACGTTGGACTATACATTGAATTTTTTTCTTATAAATATACCATACAGCAAAATAAGAATTATTTTTTATATCAATATGTTCCATGTAATGGTACATCATTAAACCATGAAATTTATGTAACAAATATAAATAACTATATTTTGTATTTTCTTAAAAGGTATGATTTTTATGTAATTATTTTAAGTGAAGAGCATACAATTTTCGATTAAATATTTTCTTCTTTCGTATATATTAAGTTTAATGCATTTTAAATAATGTATGTAAATTCCAAAATATTTTAATGAATAGCCGATTTTTGAGGAATATTTTTCTTGAATTAGGCATAATATCTAAAATCGTCTGGGTATAGCTTGACACTCCGCGGTAAGAAGTCGCGGACCCAGAGAAGCACTTCTTTTTCTCTCCCTCCGATAGCGAAAGTGTTAAAGCAATCACCAGATGCATGATTTCCAGCACAAAAAATGCATGCAGTTGAATTTTGTTCAGATGTTGCTATTAGAGTAGAAGCAGAAGGTGTTTTGGAAAAATCTCTATGGTTTTTGAAAACAAAGTGTTTAGCTCTCTCAGACTTAGGAGTCTGATATTTAGTAAGGCACTGAGTAGCTATAGATACTCTCTCTTCACCTTCAATTTCATCAAGCAAAAATTAAAGCAAACCATCTAAATCCCTGCGATGTGTTGACTCGTTTATCTCTTTTTGCTCTCTACTTTCAGACTCTCTCTGACTACGATTAATAACTCAGAATCTTTTCATGCTCTTAATGTATCATTCGACAATGACGATTCGACTAAAGGATATAACATCGCAGCATATTTATTTCTAGCAACACCCAGAACTTCTGAAGCTCTAAGTTTTGATTCTAAGTTATCACAGAGTTTTCAAAATGAAAATTTCTGCTGAGAATTTTTAAATAGTACTAACGAAAGGAGATCTCTAAGATTGACTTCTATAAGAAGGTCTTCTTTCCCAAGACGCGATTGTAGTTGTTGTAAAGCTTTACTATAACTTTCACCACCCCTGGGCAGAAAAAATTTAACTAACTTTTCAGCAGATGACCCTTTTTCCATGGACTGCAATAAATATGAAAATTTATCATGATCATCTAAATTAGGATCGGTATCGATCTTTTTAAACTAGCCTCAAAATCCTAACCAGTTTTTAATATTCCCATCAAAACTCGGGTGTTTAAGCTTAGGATAACGAATAGGAGCATTTTGAGTTATGCTTTCATTAACAGCACAACTTTTTTCCTTTTCAGCTGGAAGCGAAACTAATTTACATTTTACCATTCTCCACTTATCAATATAGCATTCAGATTCATCAAACTCATTATTTTTCACAGTTTCTTCGTTATAAATTTTAATCAATTCTTCTCTATAAGTCTCTTCTATCTCTATCATAGGTTTTGTTTCGCCTCAACTAATTTAAGTTTCGAAATTCTTCCGTCTAAAGATAAATCATTTTCATTCTTCTCAAAATCATTTAAAGCTCTTGTAAACAATCTCCTAAGTTGAGATCGTTTGCACTTCAAAACAGCCATTATAAATAAATGATAGAATTCCACTTACAGATAAAAGTCCTGTCGCGGAAGCCAGATATTTAGAATTCTCTGAATTCTTTTCCTCTAAAAGCTATTCATTACTCTGAAATAACTATCTATCTCTCATTAGTTATTTATTACTCTAAAATAACCTTTTTACTCATACTCTAAATGAAGAAACTCTAATTTACCAACAATAAATGCCGTTTTTATAAAAGGAAAGAACTAAGTTACAATAATTCAGAAACATATTTTGTCCCAACACAAACAAAAAGATAATGTTGCCATTTCTGAAACATAAACTGTATAAAAAATAAATAATAATGTGAATAGATAATGCATTACAAAACGTATACAGGAAAGAAAACGATTACATAATCAACCGCTTGAAGCTCGTGCAATATTACTCAGAAACTGCAGTTAGAAAAATGTAAGCAAAAATATTAGAGTCAAAATATGGTTCAACATCTGTGTAAGATATGAGACTCCTTTAAATCTATGTCTCTGTGATTCCTATGAAAATATGAAGCTATTTTTGAATGCTTGTGATTTTCTTCCCCAGTAACATTTTAGAATTTATCTAACTAATGGTATGTAAAAAACTCTAAAAGTTTAATGCAGCAAAAATGTGATAACTGTAAAAACTTAAAGGAGTTCAATGATTTTCTTTCAGAAAAGTGGTCTAAAGATGTTACAATTAATGATGTTGGATATAAACAATAGATTAAAGATGAAACTGATAAATTGAAGAGAGAAAAACTAACAAAATCTATAAGTGAAGTGATTGAAAAGTTCGAAACTAATCTCTCAGTACTTCTAGAGCAGGAATGTATTTGCGAAAATCAAGCTGATTTGTTAAAAGATTTAAAGTTACATATTGCAGAAGGCACAGTTTTGATTCTCGTAGACTTCAGAGAAAATTATACATTTAATTAACAGGATGATATTCAGTCAATATATAGGGCTACAAAATCCTGCAAAATTTCGACATGTATGGATTATGAAGATGATCTGTTGTCTATTTCAAAATATGTTTCTGAATTGTTGTTGTATCAAACTATATGCAACAAGACAACTATGCTGTGGGTACTTTCAGTGAGGTCAATGCGGATAACAATACGAAACGCAAACTTAAATTTAGTGGGAAGAAAGTTATCGATCAATCTGATGGTGCCGGAAAAAACTTGAAACAGAAATGCTCGATATGCTTAGGAATAATAATATAGGAGGAAATAGAATGGCAATTGTTATGGCAAAGGTACTAATGCCCAAAAATTACAGTGATTATATTTCACAAGAAGGAATTAATTTGGAAAAACAAAAATTCAGTAGTATGTGTGGATGCCAAATGAAAATGAAATAAAATAATAAAAAAAAGAAGAAAAATACATTTTTTGAGAAAATTTCTCCATATAAGATAAAGTGTTCGCTAGTGCCAGGAGATATCGAAATTTATGAGCTATTTTATTTCATTTTAAGTTACTTGACCCCCAAGACCCTCTACGGCACCTTTGTCACGATTAGTACAGTAAATGAACCTATACATCAAACACTAAATGTTAGAGAATGGGCTCAAATTTCTTTATCTGGGAGAAAACAAAATAGCATTTTGCAGGGCAAATTATAGCAAAAAAGGGCACTTTAATACTTACAATAAAATATAATTATACTTTGATACTAACAGTATATAATTCTAAGCCTGGAAAAAAGACACTTTAAAATTTTCTTTTCCTTAAAAATAGGACATATTATCTGAATTAATTATTGTAAAAAGAATTCCTGTACCAGCATTTGTTAATAATGAGCCCTATACATTTTGAAAATGTTAAATTTGATGAGTTAATTATATGATAAATAATATATTACTATTACTAAGGTCACGTATGAAATTAAATAGAAGTGAAGTGAAACTTTACTGAGTTAGAATAAGCTGGCTCAATTGTAAGATTGAAATGGGAGATCAAGATTAAGCTTTTGTTTCAGATCTTTCAACGTCGTTAATTATATTAAGATTATAATAAAATCGATTTGAATAGAAATTAATTTTCAAATATGGATTAAGGCTATTTATTTTAAGAAATGCATAGTGACTTTTGTGTTGGGCATTCGTATTTATTCACACGAAATTTAAATATTCTCTATCTTTTGTATAATATTGGCAATAATGATTTGGATAATATCACCAACAATAAAATAAGAATACTTACGCAGATATTAATAAAACCCATCTAATTTAGAATAAAAAGTTTTGTGCGTAAGAAATTTAATTCTGTAAATTTCAAAAAAAGTATCTTTCTATTTAAAAAGAAATATAAATTTTAGAACAGGAATAGTTATTTATAGAAATCTAAAATTGCAAAAAGCAACTAAGAGAGTTAAAACGCTAATGAGTTCTTTCATAATTAAAACAATTTTAATATAATTTGCATTAATAAAATTAATGGAAAAGTAAATACTTTATTTACAAAAAAGATAAATAATGTGATCATTGAAATTTCAAATTTCACATTTTTTAATAGAAATTCCAAGAATTAGTAAGGAAAAATAATTTTTTTTGAAACTTTTTATCGTTCAAAATTTATTTTTATTTTCCTTAATTAAAATCCATCGTTGTTTTTAAGGAAGCTATTAGAGGGATCTCCAAGCACATTATTTTTTAAAATTTTCGTTATTGCCCGAGAGCAATTTAAAAGATTAATTATTTAAAACAACGCAATTTTTTTTTCATTTCGGAGATAATAGGTTTCTGAAAGCTTTTAATCTTTTAAAAGCTGCATATTTATGAAGCAAAATACAAAATTCTGTTTCAGTTATGAATATATCATTATATATTACATAAAAGTCGATTCCTTATATTTTCTGATAATTATTATATTGCTTATTCACAAGAATTAATTTATTCCATCTTCTAATGTAGTGAAAGTAAATTGAATAATAATTGCGTTTAATAAATATAAATTCAGTACATTTACTTTCTAATTTATTTCAAGGTCACATAGATACGCACATATGAATTAATCCACGTTAAATCATTTAAAATGAACATTTTTTTTTGGTAAATTATATCACAGAAACTGAAGAGTTGAAACATTTAAATATACATTGCGTCATTCAGTATTTGTTTTTCATTACATTCAAGATAACACATCGATCAATAACTCCCGAGTCTAAAATTGAAAACAACATTTTTTTTGCAAAATTTTTTTTTATTCATCAACATAACACCTTTTGTTAATCACCTTTTAGGGTGATACAATCGTTGCAACGCTTTTCCAAATCTTTTTTTTTTTTTTCCGCAAGAAATCTTTTTTGTTGCGAGTAAATAGCGATAAACAGCTTTCTGAATCATCGACTCGTTGCTGTTTTTGTTCCATCGAAAGCAATCGCGGCACCCACTTGGAAAAAACCTTTTTCACTTCACTTCAAAAAACCTTTTTCCTGGTCCGATCGACTTGAAATTTTGACACATTTCAAGCAAAGGTTAGTACTCTAGAAAGACCTGGTTACTGGTTTACTACGAGCGCCATCTCTGGGTTAGTCTTTGGAGTTATTGATCGATGTGTTACTTAGGTTAAGTACCTTTTTCTCAGAAACCGTGACAAATAGGATTATGAGATTTTTTATGGAAGTTAGTATATGTTTTACATGCTTTTAATCACCATTTTTCTTTTACGTAAAATGGAAAAAAGTATTATTAATTATTTATTCATAATCACTTTTAAATAACAGTTTTTACAAAATTTCATTCGTAATATAAATAATTCTCAAAAAATAATCAAATACCTATGTTAAGACATATGATATAATTTACTGTGAATGTCATTATAAAAACCGGAATTTGTAAGTTTCAAAGTTATTGAAAAAAAAAAACCCCATGAACCTAAAGAAACATGTTTGCAGACATTCGTATTTTAATCTTTCATTGTTACTTTTATTGCTGATTAAGATGTTAAATTTAATAAAATACTGTTTTATATGAAGAGTTATCATCAACTTTAGTCTCATAAAAATCATAAAGTTTCCTTTTAGTTTTTTTATTTTTTTTCTGACATTTTTTTATTTTTTTATTTTTAGATTTTTCCATTATCTGTCGATATGGCGTTCCTTATTTAATTCCTCCATACTTTTCACTCATTAAGGACTTGGAGGAATTTCAATTCTAAATAGATTATGGCACTTTGTTATGTGTTGATTATGTGTACTTTGTTGTTATCATTCAAGCATGAATCAGCGTCAAAAATACCAAACCTTTAAGTTTTGGGAATCACAAATACAGTTTTTGATATACGAATCCAGATGACACTTTGTCAGATTCATTGGATTTCTGCGTTTTCCCATAAATGCCTTTTCTAGGCAAATTCAGAATTACCAAATATCTGAATACAGGATTAATGACTTCTATTATTGGTAGAGGAAATTGAGTATGCTTGATGTGGTCAATCATTTGGCTTTTTGCTTGGGTCACGAGGAAAAATACAACAGCTTTCAGATCCAACTAGACAGAGTTCCTGATTTGGATATTATTATTTGACTACAAATGAAAACATTCGGCTCATAAAGGTTCTTGCATTTGTGAAGAGATTAAACATTTCCTAAAGATCTGTACTTCTGATGCAAGGTCTATTTGCTATTTAACTAGCACAAATATGCTCCCATTACAGTTTTTGTAATTAGTAAATTTATCAAAAACAGAAATTAAAAGAAGTAATGATATAATTTCTTATTCAGAATCACACTCACGCTCGCGCGCGAGCGGAGCACCGTGCTGAAACTCAAAGGTTCTCCATCACTAACAGCTGAGAAGACATACATGTTACCTGGATGGCCTTAATAGATAGAACAGCCTCGTCACAAGTTCTGAGTCAAGAAATGTGATTGTTTGCAAGACAGCAAGTGTCTGCACGAACAGTTCGAAGATATTTAAAGCAGCATGGACTGATATCTCGGCGACCATAGATTCAGCTACTTTTAAAGCTACATAACAGACTGGTAAGCCTTCTATGGTGTGATCAACCAAGAAACGTGACGCAGCAATGGCGTGACGTCATCTTTTCAGTCAAATCCAGGTTCTATTTGCAGTATCATGGTAATCGAATCTACGTACGGCAGCATCGTGAAAACGCACATTGCTTCATACTGGTGCTTGACTGGGAGTGATGGTATGGAGTATTATTGAATACACGTATCAGTCACCACATTAATGGCCCTTTGAACAATGACCATCGCATTTCTGGCTTGTTAAGACTTATTGCTCTACCGTTTCCTTGAGCCCTGCGAAACGTTACGTTTCAGCAGGATAATGCACGACCGCATGTTGTCGGTATTGTACGGGCCTTCCTTGACATGAAAAATACTTGGCTGCAGTCCTTGCTAGAATGTTCACTAGATCTTTCTCAATAAAAAACGTCTGGTCATTGTTTGGAGAGTGACTGGCTAGTCACAATACGCCAGTCACCACAGTCGATGAAATGTGGCATCGTGTTGAAGCTGCATATGCAGTTGTACCTGTACTTACCATCCAATCTCTGACTCAAAGCCGAAGAGCGTAAGGGCTGTTATTGCTGTCAGAGGTGGTAATTCTGGTTACTGATTTCTTATGATCTACGCTTCCAAATTTCTTGACACTTAAATCACTTACTATTTCAAGTGTAATATATTTGACTAATAAATGTATATTGTTATTTGCATTTCTTCCTAATATAGCAGTTTTAATGGCCAGTATGTATTGTTGCTTCGTGGTATTTCAAAAAAGTTAGCTAGCACTTTTATACCATTAAAATACTACTTTTTGATTAAAATATAGTACAGTTTAAGTGGACAAGACTAGATGCATGTAAAACATTTCAAAGTAGATGATATTTTTTTATGGTATACAAAGCTACGAAGGCTATAATTTCCAATATTTTAAAATCACGCAAATAATAGAACAATAAAAAGTTAGATTTGTAAAAGAGGGTTGAAATTAAAACTAATGCTCTGAAGTCTTCAATCGC
Source organism: Nephila pilipes (assembly GCA_019974015.1). NCBI lineage: Eukaryota > Metazoa > Arthropoda > Arachnida > Araneae > Nephilidae > Nephila > Nephila pilipes. The sequence continues at coordinate 444,962 of BMAW01075952.1, forward strand.
AAGAAATTAAAAAAGTTAATCAGATATTGATTGAATTTAATAACGTCGTATTAGAAGCAACAAGAGGGCTCTTGGCGATGGATTCTGTAATTTTGAGTCTTAATCAAAAGATGAAGAAGACATCTAAACAGGCATCTCTCTCTCCTACCTTTCACACCAAACCAACTGGAGGATTTTGAGCATCGACAAATTTAACTTGTAACAGTCAAGGCTAACGGCGTTAAACAGGGATAATAATTTATGTAAAACAATAACTATGGTGCCACGTCAAGAGAGAGATTTGTTTACTTTCGTTATCTCTTTGAATGGTCAACAAGTTTTGAAGTGCTTTCAGAATGAATGAAAGAAATAAAATACTTCTGTTTTTTTATAAACAAGTGTAAAATATCATTGGAAAGATAAATATTTAAATTGCTTAATAATAAAAAAAAGTAAAAATCGTAATTTTTGGCAAATTTTACTTAGCTGGTGTCTTCAATATTTCTGTTTCTTAATAACAATAAATTATTATAATCTTTTGAAGAATATGAACAAGAACTATAAAACGCTATCTGGTGGCGTATGATTGACTTAAGTAGTCCATTGCCTATCTATAAAGTAGTCCATAGCTGGGATGTGTGTGAATTAGATTATGTAATCATGTTTTTTGTCGTTTATCGTTTTCCGCACCTTAAGTGCTTATAAATTGTTATATTTGTCTGCTAATAAAGTAATAATAAAGATAACTGGATAAGGGTTGCGAGTATAGCCTTTTATGATTGAATATCAGAATTGTAGTGGTTTGAAAACAATTTGTACTATATTAGAAAACTTTCTTTACCTTCAAATATAATATTTTTTGATAGCTAAATATTTTGCGTGTAATTTGTGTATTAAACATTTATACTTTAACTGTTTTTTCTTTTTAAAATCTGTTTTTCCATTATTCATGTTAAATTCCTACGGGCAGTAAGCACATAATTAATATATCTGTTTTTGCTTTTACTTAATTTCTGGTAATTAGGAGATTATACTGAATAAGAAGCCCACCTGAATGGAATTCGTTACTGTTTGATTGTTGTTGTTATTTAAATAAACCAAATTTTTAAAAAAATTGATCTCTTCTATATAAATTAAAAATTCGTTCATTTTCCTATAATTGAATTTTTCTAAATAGTCCCTTTTTCAGATTAATCATTTAGTTTCTTATAAATTAATAATTTACTTGTTTTATATTGTTTATTTATTAAGGTTTTATAACTTGTCCTTTGAGTTTTCTTGATGACATTTATCAAAGAAATTCTTTAAAAATAGATTTTCAAATTAATAACATTAAATATTCACATATATTTTTAGCACCTAAATTTCTGAAAGAATCAATTAAATTTAAAACTGTTACTAATGAATTTAATACATAAAAAACCAATCATGGGCGATTATTACAAATTATTTTAAAACAAGTTAAATAATTTTACTAAGACTGCAATTATTGAAAATATGTACGCATTATTAATATATTAAAAACTAAGAAATTTCTCTTTGCATTCCTATGAATTTGAAAATCATTTTAATTCAATATATATCCCTGATCATGGGTGATGTAATTTTATAATTATTCTTATGAAATATGTTGAATTCTTATTTTTTATCAAAAATTTAATTCTTTTGTTAGTTTAGCACTAGAAAAAAGATTATATTAAATTGAATGATACGAACTATAAGCAAATTATAAAGGTTAGTTCGAAGCAGGACCTACCAGTGATAGTTTGGAATTTTTATAATCAGATCTATATAGATAAAAATATTATATTTTTTAGTTATATTGAGAGATGACCTCATTATCTGTAATTATTATAATATCAATTAATAAAAAAAAAGCTAAATTATATTTTTATCCTTCTTATTTAAAATTAAATCAAACTAATAAAAATGGGTGCAGATTATTTAGTGGTTAATTATAACTATTGATAATAAAATTTTCAGAAATATTTATAATAAAAGAGATGATTTCCATTCTAATGTTATTGGGATTCAATTTTGAATATCAATATTCACATATCTATTTTTAGAAATAAAATATTAATTATATATCAAGTATTAAAAACTTAGATTTGAAAAATATAGAAATTTTAGAAAGCTATAAGAACTTTATACAATTTTTTATTCCGTCTAATTATATTTTTAATTTCTAAATACTCTTTTAAAATGTTAAATGTGAATACATACCATGAAGTTGAAAATATTTGGTAATTATGTGAATAATGAAGGAAATCTGAATCGGAATGATGGGTAACAGGATATGCGAATATAATAAGGTTTTAAAAAAAGTAAACAATACGAAAAAATGACAATAATTCCATTTATTATCCAACGAAACAGTTTAAGTGAATAATATTGGGCACATAAACTGGAGACAAGAGAAGTTCACATTTTATTGTAAAACAAATGAAACAAAAAGGTACCACTGTATTTTAATAAAGTGTGCATCTATCTTTGACACCTAAACATGCTGCACAATGATTTTGCATACTTTCTATGACATTGTGGATATGTTGTGTGCTTAAAGACTTTCGAACATCACGAGGAACTTTTTTCAGCTCTAGAAAGGAGTTTAAAGAATGAGTAAGAACTGCTATTTGTCTCTGGAGCGTATCTCACTCGTTCTCGATTGGATTCAGATGAGGTGAGGAAAAAGGCAATGACATGGGTTGTATACTTTTGGTTTAAGGGAAGTCATCGATAAGGTTAGCTTGGTGACAAGCTGCATTATCAAGGATAAATATGAAGTCAGGACCAACAGCATTCGAAACAATTGAGCATAAGGCTGAAGCAATCTTTAGCAGTGCAATTTTAATCTTAATCACTGCAATCTTTAGCAATCACAGACTCGTCTGAAAATTATTGAGGTTTGTTCGACCCTTCAGCATAATGCTTACCCTTAGCTTGACTTCCATCGATTCAAAACAATGTCCTTCAGTAATTTCCAAGTTCTTTTCATGAATTCATGAGAACCACTGTTTAGATTAAAGCAAGTTTCTCCCCTAAATATCATATTGGCCCAATGTATCAAAATCTGCTATTGATAATCTAAACGGTTTATACGAACACGTTTATGTATAGATATGAGAGGAATGAAAAATACTGATCCTTTGGCATAGAGACCAACATGTCGCCTGCAAACAGTTTCTCTGGAATTTGTGCCTTTTAGAATCGAACCCAATTCTCTGCGGAACTCACCCTATGATATTAAGCAGTTATTGCCAGATATTGGTATTGACGAATAGTTGTCACTTTTGGTCAACTTAGTAGTAGTAATTGGTTAACATTTATACCTCTTTGAAACTTCATAGTCTTCAGATCATGAACTGAGATACATTCAAATTTAGAGATACTTTGGCTTGTAATAGACCGGATTCATGCATTCCAACGATTCTTTCTTTCTGAAACGTGATTCCCACGATCATGAAAAGAAAGGATTTTAATTTGGGATAGTCCCTCTAGGACACTTTTAAATAATTCATGAAAGACCTGTAGAAGGTCATTGCAAGTTTAATGTTCTGAAGCGTGAATCGCATTTTCGGGAGGAAAGGGCGCTTTCTCTCTCTTTGCGGTTACTCCCCATCCTTTCAGCACATCACACTTAAATAAGAAGTTAATCAAAAAATTGGCACATTCACACACAAGACACTTACGGGGACACATTAACGCAGACATGTCACATTCACGAGACGCACAGAATCTCTGTATTAACTATATAAACGAGTCAGATTCTTACAATTGGGGCAATTCTAGCTTCCTCCAGGTATGCACAATTGCACAATTGTTGATTTTAAGTCATATTGTTTCACTAACTGGAATGCTCCTAATGATAGTCTTTTCATTTGAGTCATTGGTCTTAATATTAATGGTTTTTCTCATCTATGATTGGAGTTTCATCGCTCAACTGTATAATTCATTTGGCACAGTTCCTACTGTCATCTTTGTGCCATAATTGGTTCTATTTAACTATTAATGATGTTCATTAGCACATGAATTGCACGAAGTCTGTTTGAAATACTTACACCTAGTGAACCGGTTTATTCAGCATTCCGACATGTCCAGATATTTTGCTCAGGGAGACTCCGACTAAGATGTTTTGCATAAAGACAGAAATGCACTTTTAACAAATGATTCTCTGCAAGTTATTTCGAACAAATTCACCAAAATTTACATTCTCCCCGCAATTTGCGAAAGAAAATTGTTTTGGACGCCAGTGTAATGGAGTAAATGCACATTAAGTGATTTTTTTAAAAATAATGTAGAGTCCAACTATATAAAGTAATATAAAGGTTTTAATAAAATGGCTGTTCACAATAAATAGTTGTAGTCTTCATAATAATGCATTTTAATTCTAATTATAGCCAGTTAATTGTGATACGAATATGAGTTTTTAAATTTATTTGCAAATAATTAGAAAAATACGTTTCTTGTAAGTTGTAAACTTTATTAAATACTTTGAAGAATAGGAAATTTTATAATTTAGAGTCATAATGAGTGGGAAATATATTTAGTATTATTTTTAGTTTGGTCATGCAGAAAGTAATTTTTTTGGAAACGCTTTAATATTAAAAACACTTATATTAAAATTAGTGGATCAGAGAATATATGAAAATTGTTCTTGTCAGTTTTTTAGAATTAATATCATTCAGACATTTATATTTTATATGCTCTTTTCTGTTCTCTTATGTCCAAAATTTTTTGTATACTTTATTTTGTATATTTATATTTAACATTTTTGCCAAATTTTACTTTGAAGAAACTTGCTGAGTGGGATGACTTAGATCCATAAAACATGTTTAATCAAGCTTTTTAATGCAAATCTCGAAACAGTAATTGAAATTAATTTATAACCATTCTTTGAAAACTCATCTTCTTAATATTGTCTCAAAATCTTAAAAAAAAATTAAATTTTTTTTTGACTTGCTTATTCTTATGATTTTTTATGTTCATACTTATTAATAATTCTTGTAATATTAGATACTAAATCCTGTACAAGATTCTTTTGTATTTTTTATAATCTAAACATTATATTTATAATTTCTTTATTAATATCAAAACTATTAATAAAGAAATTATAAATAGAAATACTCATCGGAGATATTCAAAGAAATTCAACTTTATTATTATTTTTTTATTTCTGTTGTATTTATCATGAAGCCATTATTACTACTTTTTAAAAAAAATCTTTAAAATACATAAACAGTAATAATTAAGTAAGTAATAACAATGAATCAAATAATTAAGTGCATAAAAATGCTAATTTCAAAAACCATGTCTATTGGTAATAATGATATGGATGGAGAAAAGATGAATGAAAATTTATATTGATAAATACAATTTTGTACGGAATTTGGTAATTTTAGCACGTAGTTTATTTTTAGCATATAAATGCTGTTTCAAACCTACACGAAAGTAATGTAACATATCTGAACTGTAAGCTTTGTATTACTTAACTTTGCTTCCATCTTAAACAAATAATTCATGATATCTTTGTTTATCATGCCATTTCATGCCATAAAGCATTTTGAATGAATCATATCGAAGCAATAACAATTTATTCAGTCGTTTATGAATGGCAACATTATAGATTATTTGGAATTCTTACGTGTATTTTAATTTATTTGTGTATGATAATATACTATAGTAGGCGACAAGAATTTTACGCACTATGCATGATTCATTAGTTTTAATTTATTTAAAGAGAAATGCATAACACAATTTTAAAATTTATTTCAAGGCATTTTGACTCGAAGCATTAGTACTTGATAATTGAATTAAAATATAACAATGAGAGAGAAGAGAACCATATTTTCGTTTGCTTTCATGTGAATAATTTTTCAGTCGTATTTCAAACTCTTTGTTATCCATCATTATAATTGAATGTAGAAATAGTTATATCAGAGGAAAATTTATTAATGAGAAAAACTTTCAAATAAATCTTTGACACAAGCCTTTATACGTTAAAAACAGTTTACCGTAAAATTGTCCGAAAAGATTTGTAGCAAACAATTCAGAGGCCAATGGAAGAAATTCAATTTACTAAATCCGATGCAGATTGCAGAACTGATATGTAATCGAACTGAGTAAATAAGAATTTATGAAAAATAAATAAACCATAAAAACATTTTGAGAGTATTATTTTTATACATTTTCGTTAAAAATAATGATATATTAAGTAAAAACTACATATACAGATAGCTCAAAAAGTACCTGTTCTGAGACAAATGCCGTTGCTATGGTAAATTGGTGTTGACATTGATAATTGCTATTAAATAAACAGTTTTAAAAGAAATTGTACACTGATTCAAGTGATAGGTTTAATTTTGCAGCCATATACCAACAAATTAAAATTTGATTGTCGCCGTGTGGGTTGTCATCCTAATTTTACGTCGAATTATTACCGCCAACGAGATCTGAATTAATGATATACCCCGGAATTCAACCAATAATAAAAAAAATGAGTTTCTTATAGAGAATCTATTCCACAGAAAGCGAAGGCTTGAAAAGTTATGAGGACGATATATTTTGGGATGAGAAACGCGTTACACACTTATGAACTTCTCAGAAAAAGAGCAAACGCTCACTTGACAATATTGGAGAGTTATTCCATTTCCATATCCATTCCCAATTTTTCTCACTCTTTTCCCCATTCCAGTTGTTTCTGAACCCTAGAGGTCATGATTGCGGATTCGCGTCCGGAGGCTAACGTCGAGTCGTTGGTTCGAGCCTTGATGCCACTAAAGACACGCCGTGTAGCCTTACCTGATACACATTAAATCCGTCGAGGCTCAATGTTCTCTTGTTGGCATGATGCGGAAAATTGGAGAACGAGGTGCTAGCTCAGGTGTTGTCCTCGTCACTTGACCGAGCCTCAAAATTACAAGATCCGTCACGAATAGCCCTTGTGTTACTTCTAGAGTGATATCAATAAACAATCACTCATAATCCTTCACACATTCCTAATATATGTTTTGAGCAGCTTTTATGATAAATTTCATAAAAAGTACACAAGTTTGTTGTACAAGAATTAATTTATTATATAGAAGTAATCGAAATGTTATTTATGGTTTGTTGGCTTAAATAAATTTCAACGAGAATTTATTCTTTCAAAATTTGTGGGAACACACCTTTTAAAAATTCAAGGAGCTTCTGTACTGAACAATAATTGCAAGATTATTCATTAATTAGGAAAAGTTGAAGTGATTCCCATTATACATTGAAATTTCTTTCATTTTTCTGTATATGTGCTAATATCTTATTATAACTTACAATAAACATTTTAATATACAGTAATATATAGAAATGTTTATTTTAGTTTTACAAATGTGTTCTTCATATAAGGTATAAAGTACATTTATTTAGTTAGTTGCTCTCTACTTAATATAAATACAGCACGTTTAAAGTACAATATCCATTTAATAACTTTTTAATACTTGACATGATACATTAAATAATTATACTTCCACAGACTGAAAAAATATTTTGAAAAAATAATTTCAGGTTTCGATGAGAAAAAGTTTTGACGTTATGTTTTGAAAAAAATCCGCAAATAACAGTACAATAGAATTTGTTAGCGTTTTTTGTGATTATTTTTATAAATCAATTGTCATTGAGGAATCTGTAAGGAAGAAATATGTAAGTTGTTGAGAAGAAATATGAGAGTATATAAGAGTTTTCAAGGAACTATGTTTATAGAAACGGAAGAATATTTATAAAACGGATAATACTTTGAGTATTTTAAAGATAATTGAATTTATTAGGGCCCTGAATATACTATAATAAATTTAAAAGGAAGGACAAGAAACTAGTAGATATATAAAAACTCTGTAAAAGGAGAAAAATCAATACGGTTTTCACTAAGACAAAGCCATACATTTTACCAAATTACGATACATGAAAAATATGAAGTATTTCCTGATATGTATCTACATGATTAGAAATCAATGAAAAATGACTGTCTTCACGAATTTCAATAAATGATGGATATTGAAAATATGTGATAAAAACTGTAAGTCATCAGATAAGGTCTTTAAATTCGAATATGTAGATTTTTAATAAATTATATACTCAGAGATAGTATTTGTATTTTTATTTATGACACTTTTATTTAAAAAAAAATGTTTGATTTAATGATACTCAGTTGAACATCAATCAAGACATGTAGAATTAAATGGAATAGAAGTAAATGATAATCTCCTTGTTTTAAAAATATATGAAATAACTCTTTTGATTGCAATATTTTAGAAACAAAAAGAGACAAAGAGTTAACAGATCTATTTTTAATGCATCATTAATCAAAGTGATTCGAATAAGATTCGACGTGCGTGTGTTAATTGTATAAAATATAAATTTATATCTCATTTGATAAGAGAAATATTCTTTTGTAGAACTAATGAGTTATAAAAAACTGAAGAATTAAACACTGTCGTTTTATGTTTTCGTTACCAAACGAAACTCTTAAAGCTTACTTTTAGTCTAGCTTTCATTAAAATATCATTATATTACAATGAAAAAAAAACGAACGTCTTCATTGATTTTAAACTCTCATTAATGTCAAAACAGCATTTTCTGTTTTTAATTTGCAATGGAAAAAGAACAAGCTTATTGAATGACATTCACATTTTATGCGTTACTTTTTTCAAATATTAATTTAATTTTGTTTTCTCCTTTATATTTATTACCCTTCATAAACAGAAACAAAAAAAAGGAAAGTTTTTCAATGTAGAGTGTATCTTGAAGCCAATGTTTTCGAAATAATTTAAGAAAATAATAATGTACGCCACATTTCTTCAATTTAAATAAATTGAATGAATACATAATATTTTTTTTTGCTTCTGAACTGTTCGCTTATTTTATAGGGGAGAAAAAAGAGCTTAGAAATAAAATCGAAACTCATAATATTAAAACGCATGTTTATTATTAATTAAGGAACGGTATTTATCAGAAAAAAATGTTTATTGAAAATTGTTTTGAAATGATCTTTTTAAAATGCCTATTGATGCAGCAAAAATGGAGCTTATTGTGAAAGTTCATTTTTAAAATCATTACCTCCTTATGAAATTTTAGTAAGTAAAGTTGATTTAGCTATTTAATATGAATTGAAACTTCAAATTAAAGAGCTAAATCACTAACAATAATTCAAATTCCACTAATATTCTTCATGTGATGTAACCTAATACATAAAAATTAAGAAAACGTTAATGAATTAAAATAAGTAAATGATATTATCTATTTTGATGACATGAAATGTTCAAATTTATTTTATGCTAATTATATATTTTTATAATTGTTAATTTCCTGTTCTTATGCATTTTCTTGTACTCTTTTCAAGATTTTCATAGCACTAAAAAGGAGATAATATTTATATATTTATTACAATTGTTTAAAATAATATTTAGATAAGTAAATTACTTGCGTGGATACCACTTCGCTTAGTTTTCTAAACAACTCAATTTGAGAACTTTTATAAATAACAGAGACTCATGTTTCTAATATCTTTCCATTCACTGCATTAGAAAATTGTCTCCTAGTCAAGCTCATTATTTTCTATTAATTTTATTCCTCCATTGTAGAAAATAATAAAGAGTTTTCATGTAGTATGCTTGAATAACATTAATTAAAATTTTTCCATTACTCACTATCAATTATTTCTATTATTAAAAATATCTGAAAAACGTTTGAATGGTTAATTTGGGTCAAAAATTGCAGTTTTTTTTTATGTTTTCTTATAATACTTGTACCCTTCTTTTTACTAAGACAATTAGAATAGAAAACACCAGTTTTAGTGTTTTAAAGAATAAAAATATGTATAACAAGCATTTACAAGTAGCATGCAATACTTAATATTCCTGATAACTACTTAATCAAAAATTCACTAAAAATTGTGTTTTCTACATAAATGTTATTCACTCCTTTTTTCGAATGGATAAATAAAAAGAAATAGATTCATTTCTAATGTGAGTACTATACTTAAATTCGTAAATATCTGGGTTTCAACATATTTTTATTATTAAACTTTCCGAATATTAAATTGGATACCAGGAAATTCATCATATCATTTTAAAATTCAAGAAAATAATTTAATGTACTATTTTACTGATTTGATGTTAAAACAGTTTCATTATATAATTAATTTTCAATTTATTGTCCTATATCTTAAAAACAATGCTATAAAAAATTTCAAATTTGTACATTAGTCTTCAAACTCCAGTAAACTTAATTTTTTTATACGAAGAACACAAAATCAGTCAGATATAAACAAAATTTAGCAATTAATTTTGACAATTAAGCTATTGTAGCTAATTTTTTTTTCTCAAAATAATCTGCTAAGAAACCTTAATAGTTTTTACCCTTTTTTGTAAATTTATTGTAAATAATGCAACACACACATTTCATGAGCTATTAATTAATTTTTACTGACATTGAATTGAAAAATAACATTAAAGATTTTAATTACTCTGATAAATAACAATTCCTTTCTTAGGAAATTTAATAAATTAATGCACACATACCTTTATGAATTTAGAAAACATTCATAATGAAATTCATAATGATTTACAAAAAATGAAGTTTGTTCGCATTTCTACAGTACACATGTATAAATAAATTGCATTAAGTTATTTTACTGGGTTTTAAAGTACAATATTTCTTCTGACATATGACCCTAGAAGAGATTGATATAGTAAATTAGGAGATCCTTCAGACAATAATGCAATGGTGATTTTACCATTTATCCGAATTAAAGATTTGAAAGCGTAGCATTTAATTAATTTGATGAACTGACGTTTTTAATATGTCTTGTATATGTGTTGACATTTGATGTATAGATATTGATTATACTCGTATACCAGGAGTCACCAGTATTATATTCCAAAACTTTGGAAGCCATATGTTATAAAAGATTATTTGAAAGAGTCTCTTATTTAGTGTTTCGAGATAAAATTGTGCACGTTGAGAAAATTACACTTCTTTTTCCTCCAAAATGACACTTTGAATATTTATGTAAGAATGTTTTCCGATTACCTGATTATATTGTCTTGCCATCGGCAATAGTAACTGGCATAAAACGAGATTTTCATTTCCTCCTTTTCCCACTAATAGCAACTATTAAGGGAACCTAAAGATCATTTAAAAATTGATTTTTTGCTTGATTGCAGATAGTAAAAGAATTTTTAGAAGCAGAAGGAAATTACGATAAGTATTCTAACATCGATTACGCAACAAACCTAAATGTGACATTCTTCCAGTTACAAAAACACATGTTCACTATCCTTTAGTTAAAGAGAAATGAACGCCATCTTACGAAAGCGAAACATACTTGGATTACATTCCATCAGAGAAACCATCGGAGCTTCACATGAAAACGCAAACAGCGTTGAATGATTTTTAATGTAAATAAAGAATAAAGTTGAGTTGACAAGATCAAGGCTTGAGGAGTGGAACGTGTTGGCTATCGGTGCATGGTTTCAATATACCTTGTGAGACATAAAGGTTATATTTGTTTTGATAAAAAAAGAGGAGGAAATATCTCTTTTACAACGACACTGCAAGTAATTTGGCATTTTAATCTGTGTCATAACGTCAGATAAACGGCATTTTTTAATTAATGCTTCTAAGGTAAGCTTAAAAGTAGTACCCTTTCACACACGATGGGTAAATAAATAAAACTCCATTCCTCTAGAATACGATTAAATGATTTTATAATACCTTGAAGAAGATATTGCTTGTGTTAAAGTATAATGATTTTAAGTGAAAAACTTGTGCCGACTTTAAAATGCTTTCGATTTATCTGAGGATGCAGCAAGGTTATACAAAATGTGTGAATGGAGCAGCTGTGCGAAATAAAAACTTTATCTTCTTACTTAATTTATACTCCAAAGGACGTATTATTTCCACCACTCTATATTTAGCAAGTTTTGATGAAAATATCTGTAGAAGAATTCGATCGGAATTGTAAGGAATTTGCTTTTTTGTGGTGCTTGTTTCTGTTTATATCTGATGTTAAAATAAAAGAAATATTTATAGGTCTAGATATTTGGAAACATTAAAAATGACTAGTTTTTAACTTGCTCCATCAAAGATAGGAAAAGACATATGACTTTCTATCTAGAAAGTTATGAGGAATTTTCTAAAATATAACAAAGCTACACAATACAAGAATATAGAGAATATGCCACACCTCGTATAGAGCAGGATGATTTTTTAGCAGTGACTACTGATTTTTTAAACAGCTCAAAATTTATAGCATCATTTCTCGTGCATGAAAACTGCCTCCTATGAATCGAAATTTGAATTATTTTTTACTGTAGATTTCTTTACGCTATGGTACATATAACGTGCATATCAAGTTTCATTGACATCCCTCCTCCAGAATGGAATCTATGTAGGCCTAAATAGGGTAACTTTACTGATTATCAATCGGCTAATGGTAGTTTGTACATATGAAAATGTGTTATTTATTTGATGATTCCTGCTATGTATGAAGTTTACTTAATTACTTTTTAAAATATTCAAACCCCTTTATAAATCTGAATCTGGTCAGAGGAGGAAAGTGACACATAAAATAATTCTTATGGAACAAAATTTGTAATTGAAACCAAATGATTGGAAATTGAACAAATATGCTTCATTAAATGATAATAATTTTGCATTAGTTTTTAAAATTTTGTTTAATTTTACAGAAATATTTTAAATTAAATTAAATTAGATTTTTTTAAAGGGGTTACGGTCATAAATACTTTTATAACATTCAAGTAGTTTAAGAATTTAGGGGCCACTTCAAATGTTCGACCAATTTACCGTTAACTCTGAATAAAAATGATAGTGAATATTGTCTATTTTTAAATAATTTTTTAAATCTTTTAGAAAAAGACTACCCAAAGTCTTAATAGAAGAAATGAAGTAAATCTTTCTGAAAAGAATATTAAACCTATTCTACACTTCTTTGTATCATGCATACTACATACAGAAATCGATATTTTGTCCAATACCTGATTGATTATTATGATTTGATATTAAAAATTCTGTGCAATCTACTTTTTTCTGCAGTTTTTTTTAAAATTAAGGTTTTAAACTATAAAATGTAATTTTGAGGAGTTCTATAAAAATTTAAAACACTAAGTGTGTCATAAAGTTCTAATCATTTTGATGTTTAGAATCAGTGGAGTGATTGAACACTGAAATGAGAATTGATGAATTAAATTGAAATAATTAAATTTCTTTTAATTTAAATTCAAATAATTTAATTTCTGTTAAATAAGATGATTACGAAATAAATATTTGTATAATTCTTATTATAAACATTGATTGCACACAAACAGTAAAACAGTCTATAGCTCTATTTAATTGAAAATAATTATTATCATAGTAATGTAAAAGTTAATATTATTATTCATTGCGAAATCCTTACTGTTCAGTTGTTGTTTTCGAATGTAATGCAAATTGACGTCGAAGTCGTTTAGATAACATCATCTACTATGATTTCTTCTAGAGTAGTAAATTCGAATCAATAATTACATTCTCAAAATGTCTTCTCCTAAAGAATTTCATATTTTAAATCAAACTATTATCAATTACTTCTGAAGAAAATAATTTGCTATATTTTCTGTATTTGTTTCTGTGTATTGTAAAAATAACATTGAGCTTTTAAACTGAGATGATGCCTGTGTATTATTCATATCACCAATAAATAAATGTTTATTCTATTTGTGGTATAAAATCCTTTTTCTTTTAAAAACACAAAATCTGTAAGCTTCAAAGAATGTTTTTGAACTACCGGGTCCTATATAGTGTTATTATATCGGGTGGTTATAATTAAAGTTACACTATTCAGAGCCCTGTAGAACCAGTACTCCTAATCGGACTTTCATGAAACTTCGAATATATGCTATATGGGCCATGGGAAAAAGGTTTCTGCAATAAAAAAAATAGTCCAAATTTTGATCACTAGGAAGAAATATATAAATCCAATTATATATGTTCAAAGAAGGACAAAAATCATGTTAGAATCGCTAAAATTTATTGATTACAGAATATGCTCAATATGTGCACCAATGACATCAATAACGTGTTGAAAGCGCATTATAGCGTTTTCAATGGTACCTCGAAGAAACTCTCGATGGATCAGCGAAAAGGCCCCATATCGAGGATTGGTCAGAGGAAAATGATCTTCAAATTTGAAGGGACTGGAGATTTGGGTGTGCTGCCCGCAGGAGGACGAAAACTGGTTGGGACTGAAACTGTCGAAGAAATCATTACTGCTGTGGTTCAAACGCCTCCAGATCCATCTATTTTTCAGGAAGTGGTCGACCAGTATTCCGCGAGTTGGAGATTCCGTGGTCGACAGTATGAAAAATTCTGCGATACATTTTAAAATGTTATCCATAAAAGTTCCACGTGATGCAAACGCTGAAACCTGGAGATCACAAACCACGCCTTGAATTTGCTTGCCGATTTTTGGCGAGAATGGAAGTAGATGACGCGTGGCCTTGGAAAGTTCTATGGAGAAATGAGGCACACTTTTATTTAGATGGAGCTGTGAATAGTCAAAATTGCCGCATATGAGGTAATTCACCTCCTAATGTACTGCATCAACAACCACTGCATTCTGTTTACGTGACTGCTTGGTGTGGATTTACGGCTGAGTTTATCCTCGGACCAATTGTCTCTGAAACTCTCACTCCACAAGGTCCTAAAAGACGTTCTGTCACGAGTGCATGGTACAGTGAACTCCTTCAACAGCAGGTCATTCCAGGTTTACAGGAACGACAATGCGATATATCTTTATGCAAGATGAAGCAACTCTTTGGGCGCCAAGTCAAAATATTGCTTAGTGCTAACTTTGGTGATAATCGTGTCATATACAGATATTTTCCGGATGCATGTCCTTCTCGTTCACCTGACTTAAATCCTTGTGATTTCTGGTTTTGGGGATTTCTAAAACACCATGTTTATATCTTAGAGGAGGCAAAAGAACTTTATTTGAGTTGAAAGAAGCATTTTTCGTGATATTGCTGGAATCCCTTAAATGATGATATTCATGCAGAACAGCGAAGTGTTTGCTGCTGTTCTGATAAAACAGTTTTACCTGTAAAGTTAGATATTTTTTTTTTGTGTAAGGGCATGATTAACGATGACAAACTCACGCGGAAGGATTCTCTGGCTATGACTGTAAGCTTATATAGAGTTTTACGGGTTTGCATAAGGAATATTCAATAAAAGCCACCTGGTCGTCACAATTTGTACTAAATTTTTGTTATTGCAAAATTCTTTTTCCCATATAGCATATATCCCCTGTTTCATCAAAATCCGATGAGCAGAACATGTTCTACAGGCCTTTGAATTGAGTAACTTTAATTATAACCACCCGATATCATCACAGAAAAATATTTAATAAATCATTTGGAAATGTGTCCTAAACTTTATAAAAGCTTATCGGTCTATGGAGTAATATTGTTTGAAAAGTTTATGATATGTAGACCATTAAGATGCATTCATTATTTGAAAAATGAGATGTTTCGGTATCGCTGTACTGTACTGTAATTACTCTATAATTTCCAAAAGTGTTATAGTGGTTGGTCGCTACAGGGCATTCCCAGTGATGGAAGAAAGAACACTGTTATTTAGCATACGTTTAGATCGGGAGAAATAAGTCTTCTCGGATCCACACTTAACCATCACAATCACTTAAATAAACTGCCGTGGTAATCTAACTATCATAGTCTAACTTGTTCACACGTAGCTAACATTATTCATATCGAATCTTGGGAATCAGATGCCACTCAGAACTCGCGGTGTACCGGAAATGATACTCGGGGAACCTATCGAGACACCAAGTCTTCCATTGACATGGTACGGAAGTTTAGAATAGGAACTGACAGCTGGGATGTTTTCTTTGTCATTTGATCGATACGTACAATTATGAAATCCGTCACCTATAACCCTAGTTTTGTTTCTCAGTTGTATGTTAATAAGCAATTGAAGGGGTAATAAGATACACAAGCATACGAGTATACAACAATTCTACTGACTCAGATCAGTCTGTTGCAGGTTATCTAGGACAATTTTAAGTTTAAAATATCATTATTTATTTGTCATTTACTCATTTTGAAAGCCATTCAATCCTTTGTCCAAATAAATTAAAAATAAAATAGTTCAAATATTTACAAAATTTATGCCTACTGAATAACTGAACAGATACAGCTCGTATCAAAAAATTATTACGCTAAAATAGAATATAGTTCTGAAGAACCTTTGAGTATGTTCAAAGACATGAACGCAAATAAGATTCTAAAATCCGAACAAACTGCCACCTAGAACTCCGGTTAACTGCGTAGCGAGAACTGTGAATCTGCTTATGTGCGAGATATGTTCTACTCATCCCGTATAAACTCGGCAGGACGAGGAAATCGACTTAGAGAAGGGATTCAGTCAGGTTCAGGAAGCTGGATAGTTTGCGGGAGACAGCAATCGGATCAACAAAGTAAGAAATTCTTTTCTTCTTCGGCAGTATTCTTCAGATAGCTGCATTTTTAAAAATTCTGATACCTCAGGTGCGAACTCAGAATACCCTCAATCTGCATAACAGCACGCCCGCAGAAATTAGTTGCTCTGATGTGGAACCTCGTGGCAAGATGAGAAGGTGCAAATAGATCGTGCTGCCTCATGGCATGGTAAGAAGGTGCTAGTGGTTGAAGGAGGGTCGCAACATTATCATTATTTATTTGTCAAATCAGTACAGCAACTGAAATAATAATTGAATAAATAAAAAAAAAAGTGTGTCGTTTATTGGTTATTTGTGAGAGAGATGGAGAGGAAGTGGGAGAAAGGAAACAAAAGCTCTCGGCCATAAACTGAGCTATTGTAATTATGAATGCCGGATTTTTATACATTCTTATCTCAAACAATGATACACACTCAATAAAACTACGTAAATGTAACTCAAAAAATTGTTTATTTTTAACATAGCAGGGAAAATTACAATGTTGTATTCAGTATCGATTGAATGAAAATATTTTCATGAGGCCCGTTTATTCATAAATTCTGAAGATAAACATTTCAAAAGCAAACAATTCTTAAGATAAACATATTGAAAGAACAAAGATCTTTTGTATTTATTAACAATAGATGACAAACTACATTTAAGTCGGAGGAACAATTAAAACAATAAGATTTTCCTTTGAAGTTTGTTACATTGTTCAATTAAAGTTTAATGCAATTCATTAGAATTTATAAATAAAGTTTGACATTAATGAAAAATATAAAAAGATGACTTAACATTTAATCGAAGCTCTTCGAAAGAATTGTCAAAGTATATTTATGTACTTCATCAAATCAATTATTTTTTAATTTCCTTTTCATATTAATATAAATACAATAGTTTTGAAATTCATTACCGTTTTAATATTCCTCTTATTTATATCTTAATATGTTGATGTGAGTCTTCATGTTTGTAAAATGCGAAAAAGTATTCAAGAAGAATTATTTTTTTCCTTTTGAATATTGAATATATGATAACGTAATATTTCTCCTTTTGAGCAACGATAGAGCAATAATTTGCATTGATAACAACAGTGGATACCAATTTTCTTCTATTGTATGACAAATATGGAGTTTGTCCCTCATAACGTTATAAATTTTGCAAATAGATTAAGGTAGGATCTGAAATAATATTTTTTTAAAACGGTAACAATAAAAATACAAATTTATAATTATTAACAAAAATACAAAATGCTGATGAGTTAATAGAAAATGAGGTTTTTTTTAAAACCTAAATACTTCAATAATTTGAATCTAAAATCCAGAAGAAAATTATAGAAACTATTGAAAAAAACAATATTAGTAAAATAAAAAATATATAGAGAGATATATTAAAAGAAAATATTTTCCTAGGAGTATAATTTTTCTTTAATTTAGAGCGATAAATGTTACTTGAAAGAGAAATGAACAGCAAATATATAGTAACAGTCGAACATCAATAAATTTTGAAAAATTAGAAGTTTTAATATAAGTTCAATATTTTTGCTTTACTTCAGCTTATTAAGATAAATGCAGCCTTCTAATATTATGAATATTTGCTTATAAAATATTTTAAAAAAATGAAATATTGACGGAAATGGGTAAGAGGAATACCTTACCAGATTAAAAGTACTTACAAACTGATAAATTATTAAAAGAAATGTTCCGAAGAAACACCTGAAAAAATGTCTAAGGTGAGTTCAAAATAAAGTTATTTATGTTATAATGAAATTAATTAATTTTCAAACACTTTGCACTACTTTATACAAATAATTATGAAATGAAATTAACAATTTTAGTTAAAAATGAGTATTAATATTTTTCTATACTATTTAAAGCAACAGCGTGAAAGAGCCAGATATATTATTTAATACAGTTTTGGCTACTATTTTAATTTCGAAAACTTATAATAACGCCTTAGAATTTTCCAAAGTTCATTCTAAGGTGAAAAATTTTAAATGAAATATATTGACTAATTTTTTGTTATATTCTCTTCTATATGGAATCAAGATTTCGATAAAATTATTTAAACTATTTAGTATTAAAATACGTCTTTTAAATTTTTAAGGTTTCATATATTGAGATGAAGATATTTAATAATTTAATTTTTTAAAAATATTCAATTGTTTCAATAGTTCGCAATTTATACATATATATTTATTTTATTTTTTTAAATTTTAATTTCGAATGTGAAGGCTATTCAGAATTAAATTCTGACAGAATATTAAAAACATTTATATAATTATATAACAGTAAATTACTGTTATATATCCTATTATGTTATTTGGTGAAATACTGGTTCTTAAGAGTTGATTAATGCTTAATGTTTTTCCTTATCTTAATTGAATCTATTTACCTGTAAAATGTTAAGCAATTATTTATGTTTAACTTCCTTTGGCTTTTTTTTATAGTAACGCAGTTGGATAATTTGTGGTTACTTTTGGCATTTTATTGCTGAATTAATGATAATTTACTGTCTGGAAAAATAAAATGAAGTGTTATTTAAATTATTTATAGAATTCATTCAGCTGATTCAGTAAATCTTCCTGGCTTATTGTAAAGAATTATTTAGTATTAATAATGAGAAAATATATAAGTTAGTTAAATTTTTAACTTTTCATTTGTTGTTATTCTATTTTTGAAAAGAAAAATTAGGGGCTGATGCAGTATGCTCCCAAAATGACGCCACATTCTTCTTCTTCGTTTTCTTTTCTTTTGTTTTCTTTTTTGGCAATAATGTTTTTGTGGCAAATTTTGTACAAATCAATTGCCACATGAGGCCTGAATGTTTCACATACTAAGTTAATAATTTTGAGCCTGGATATATGTTGCATCTCTTCAAAATGTAAATATTGTGATCGTAATTATTGCGTCCTCTATTAAGAAAAACATTTTATTGCCCTTTGAATTATTTCTCTTATTTGAAAGTTTCTCTGTTTTATTTTATTTATACATATTTTGTTTTATTTTAATATAAAAATAATTTTAAAAAAGGTATCCTTTAACAACAAACAAATTTGTGTAAAAAAATTACCTAAAGGGAACAGAATCAGCTGAGTATTTTTAGTACATGTTTTAATGATGGAGAGAAGCATTTTGCTTTAGTTATCATTTCAGTAAACTTTATCAAATAAAGAGCTGTCAAGTCTTATTTCAATCACTCGTTTTATAAAAATAACGTAAATAAGTAACATTCCTTGAAGTAAATTAAAAAAAAATCCTACAGAGAGAAATTATTTTACTTCAATTGAATCGAGTTCTTTGAAAAAGTGCTTCTGAAAAATAAATCATATAAGAGATACATAAACAAAATATTTTTTTCAGTTACAGCAGTTTCCTTAATTAATGAATTTCTTAAGAACCATTTTAACTCTGCTTTCATTAAGGCATCATTAAATTATTTTGAGAAAAGAAATGGATGTCTTCGTTTATTTGAAGTCTACATTAATGTCAAAAACATATTTTCTATTTTTTTTTCATTTTAAAAGAACAAACTTACAAAGTGACATAGTTTTTTGTATGTGCCTCTGCAAATCATTAATTTATGTTCGTATTAGGTTATTTAATACTTATTACCTTTTTAAAATAGAAATGTAAAAATTCGAAGTTGTTTAATGTATAATTCATTTAGCAGCCTATGTTATGGTACGTATAAAAGAAAATCAGAATCTGCAGCGCATTTAATTTGAATGAAATTTGAATGAATTGAAAACACAAAACATAATTTTGCATCTGAGTACCTACGTAGTTTTGAGTACTTAAATGTAAAAAAATATTTATTCGGAAAAAAAGAGAACAAAACTTCTTAGATTTAAATTGCTAGCACAAAATTAATTAAGGAATAGAGCCCCCAAAAGGAATCACTGGATAAAATTGTTTTAAACATATTGTTTTGGATGCTGACATAGTAAAAAAATACAAATATTTTTTTTTTCTTTATGAAACTGTATTGAACATTTGCAAATTTATTTATCACCAAAAACACACACAATTTTTAGATACAGTTACAAATTATTTTAATCATTAAAAATTAAGAATATAAGTTCCTTAATGTTAAATGTGTATTTAAGATACTCGCAAAACATTGAGAAACAATTTAACCTTTAATAAGTTACAAAGATTAAGGAAGATGGGCAAATTACTATTATAATATAAATATAATGCCTGCTTTCAAAATATGTGAAATTTTCTTAAAGTACCTTCATGGTATATTCTTTATGATAACTTTATACACAGCATTTTCAATAATAGAGTGCAAAAAAATCAATTATATTCCTGTTTAATCGTATGCAAAGGTAAGGAGGAAACAAAAGAATGTCTGTTTAGCTTCAATTTAATTCAAGTATTATTCAAGAGTTTAAAATGAAAGATCTCGTCTAAAGACAAGGTTTCTAGAAGTGTTTCCTGAATTATGAAAGGAAGATGAAATACCTGATGGGAGATAATCATAGCGCTTTCAATTATGGTTGTTTTGTCAAATATATTGAATAAACGTACTGGAGATTAAAGAATAATTAATTTTATACAAAATTAAAGAATTATTGAATTCTATACAACTAAGTGTTTTTACCATTTATTAATGTATTAAAATATTGTTTCCTAAAGGTTAAACTCGAGAGCCTAATGGATTTCAAAGCAGACTTATGTCATTGGTTTGGATTTTATTCTGGAAAGTATAGTGATATGAAGTATTGTAAAACGATTCAAATCAGAAAATATTTAAAAGGCCTTATATTGCATGATATGGAATTTAGCAGAGTGAAGCGCCAATACCATTGTACACATCTATTGAGCATGGCTCAAAAATAAGAGTTTCCAATAACTTTCGTGATGTAGAGTGACATCAATTGAAATCTTACATATTATTGTTTATATATCAGTAATAGTTTTTAATAATTTCACTCTCTTTAAATTTTCTCCATTACCAATATCTCATTTAATTACTATTCACTCTAATTACAGTTTTTCAAATTAATAATCCTTTTCATTTTCAATTATAAATAATAATACGTATTGTTCCTAGAATGGGAATCTTTGTATAGGGCTAACAGTGAAAAAAAAAGGTCAGATATATTAATTAAAGCAATCATTGAAAATTACATTAGGTTATTTGTGTGTGTGTCATATTGTTACATATTTAAATGAAACTGTAGGAAAATCAGACATGCGAAGAAATCTCTTAATTTTCTCATAATATCCATTCTCTCAAGTTGCAAAATTTTCATTCATTAATGATTATAATTGCTGAAATGTAGTTAATATTCTCTCTTTCATATAAAATATTCAATTATCACAGAAGGAACCATGTGCTGTATTTTTGTTGGACGACAGTAGAAGTTAGATTTTAATTTCAAATTTCTTATATATATATATATATATATATATATATATATATCGGAAGAATCTATATTTGAATATATATCTTTATCTATTCTGACTCGGAAGAATCTATATTTGAGACCCACTACCTGAACATATTGCTTTTTCTCCATAGGAAATGAACACATCATGTAGTAGCAGCAATAAATAGTTGAAGCTTTAAAACTTGTTTATGGTGGGAGGAGATCATGGCTGGAAAAACGGTTTTATAAACAAGGTGAAAATACTCCAGGCAGTAAAGCGGAAAAGAAAGAGGTGACCTTAGAGTCAGTCAATCTGGTGGCAAATGTTATCAACAAATATAGCCATGTCGCCAAATTGGCCTCAGAATTAGATTCTCTGAAACATGTCGGGAAACTTCTAGAATGAACTATTAATACAGTATGTATATGTGTATTGTGAATGACAGAATGTGTGCCTTATGCAATATTGTGATTACGTATGTCCAATTGCTGTGTACGGTAACTGTGACGAACTTTAAATTAGTGTATCATGTATTCATATGTGTTTCCATTCTTTTAAACAGAAATATACTATTGTATTTGCTAGATAGTCTCAGAGTAATAATTATATTTACTCTAAAAGAATTTGTTTATTAATTGCATAGCTGGGTATGCACATGAAATATTTTACAATTTGGAAACCAAGAACATTTTTTATTCAATTCTAATCGCTAAAAGTATATTTTAGGGAGAAATAAAAACATCCTTCATACTCGAGTAATCCGTGATTCGAAAATTTAGGTGTATTTAGAAGGAAACAAAATAATTTGTGAGAGAATCTAAACTGTCTAAAAATAAAAGTGATTAAAAATCATCCTTTATATTACAAATAATCCATGATTCAAGTATGTAAGTGCATTATAGAAAGAAGAAAAAAAAAAGAAGTTATACCTAAATTCACTCAGAATAAAAGTGATTAAATTTGAAAGTTTCAACTAAAGTGTCTAGCGGACTGCTCTTTTCTTTTCTTAAATCCAAGACAAATTGTTAATATATCATGAGAGTGAATGGAGAAAATTACTTTCTTTCGAAGGTAACTGAATACATATTCAAATATTATACATCCAATATACTTATTAATTATTCTGGAACTTCGAAACTTTGTTTAAAATATGTTTCAGGTTGATTGAAGAAAAATAAGCTTTAGAAAGCCCCGAAGCTCATATATATATAAAAAAAGTTTATTGAAGGCACAGCATAACACTGAAGGCTAAATAATAAATTATTAAATATAACTAGCGTTTGATACAGAAAAGAATATCTTACATCAATAGTTTGGAAACACAATAAAGTAATAGAGTAAAAGCATTAAAAGTTATACCTGAAAGCAATGAGCGCATTACACACACACACATACACACACACACACACATTAAGTTATATATTAATGGACAATGTAGTATTTAAGCTAAATTATACATTGAAAAGAAAGGAACATTGCATTAATTAGATAAATTTATACATTAATGAACATTACAGCAATTATATTAAATATACATTAATGAACATTACAGCAATTATATAAAAATATACATTAATGAACATTACAGCAATTATATTAAAATATACATTAATGAACATTACAGCAATTATATTAAAGTATACATTAATGAACATTACAGCGATTATTTTAAATTATGCATTAATCAACATTAAATTAATTACGTCAAATGAACATTGAATATACATTATAAATAATACACTTATATTACATAATTTATATTAAAGTTATAAAATAAAGAGAAATGTAAAGGTCAAAGCAATGCTACTCAATTCCAAATTGTTGAGGAGATGAAGATTAAAAGTTGAAAACTTGCGTGCTCCTGCAAATCCATCAACCTATTATAGTTAAAAAGAAAGTCGTTTGTAAAAATGTGTGTATCCTTAACCATTCGTTTTTCGGTAAAATTATATATCAATTACATGAAATTGTTATAATGTGGGATTTCAATTATTCACATACACTCAGTTGATTTTTGAATTTAATCTAATGATATCGTTGTTGAAGATTCTTGAAATATGTCATAAGTTTTTAATATTGTACACTATTTTTTTTTTATTTAGAATAAATTTTGAATCACTGGATGATGCCATTTCATTATACAGGCTCATTTGCTCTTAATATATTTAAATGCATTTATTTGCAAAATTTACAAATTAAAGTAATTAATATTAAATTAAATTTTAAAAATTAACACCATGATTAGAATTTACACTGTTAGCTTTTAAATGTGTTATACTAAGAAAAGGTATAAACTGCAAAACATTGTTTATGGTACATTTACTGTATAAATGGGGCAATACAAAATTAAAATGACATATTCTTTGGGGTGTAATTTACAGAATTCAGAATTCATGATTGTCCCCCCTGAAACCAATAACAGCTCTAATATGGCAAGACCATTCAAAATGAGTCTAAATGGTAAATTAACATCATTCCATGAGACATCGCCTCTGCACCAAAATTTATCAATCTTAATGGCTGGCTAAAGGTGGTGTGCTAGTCTTTCAGCTACAATACTAGATGAGTACAATGGGTTCAATGTTTGAAGAACGTGCCGGCTAGAGCAACTCCAAACATCCTGTATATCAAGGAAGGCCAGGACAGCATAAAAAAATGTGGTATTTCATTGGTTTGCTGAAAAATATCACAAGATAGACCTAGAAGACATCCAAAAACTGTAATACATGAAAAATGTAACGGTGATTGCCCAAAATATTGTCTATACAAGCAAGTGGTATCGAAATGTGAGTACTGCATACAATTTCTCCTCTTTCTGTAATCATTTGTTCTAACTTTGATTCTGATTTTGACAGATTAAATAAATAAACTCGGTAGTTAATTAATTAGGAATTAATTTAAAATAAGATAACCGTTAAACAGTTTTTATTTATCTTAATGATCAATATGTTTCGGGAATGCGGTTAAAAATAGACCGGTGTTTTCACCATAGTTCTTATTTTCGAAGCATAGAAAAATATTGTTATTCTTTTCTAATCCATTTCTGCATATCAGTAGTTATTAGTAAGAAAAACGTTTCAGTCAGTTTTAATTTCGATAATTTACGGTAGCTTTCAATCATAATTTATCTTACTTTTTTCCTTTTGATTTTTTTTACAAAGAAGGAATCTTAACCCATGAAATGTTGCAACAGATGGACCAGTCATTCTTTAAATAAAGTAATAAAAAGTTTGAAACGTATTTGAATTTTTTTTAGTTCTTCGAAACTAATTAAAAGCTAACAATACACATATTAACTGATTTTTTTTTTACAAAAGGAAAAAAAAAATTACAATCAAATGCAATCTGTTATTATCCTGATAAAATTAAAATACTGATGATTTTTAAGATGATAAATTCGAGAAAAATTTAAGAGATTCTAATACTTCAAACTTTCGACTGCTGTCAATTTATTGGATTAAAAAAAACTCTGGAAAATAATCCTTTAAATAATCCTTTCATGCGTTTTTTTTTTATCTTCTTATGTAAATAAGAGATAAGACTTTTACTGCTTCTCATTTATTTTCAGAGAATAAATGATGTTTGCTACTTCTAGTCAAATGCGAGAGAAAAAAACTTTTGAATTTTATTATTAAAAGGCCCATAGTTATAATTAGAGTATTTAAATATTTTATTATTAAACTGAAATGGTTTCAATTTTATTTTACATTAATCGGTATTTATTTTAATCTGAAAAGAAAATATGCTAAAATAAATTTATATCTTCTAAATGGTTCGTAATCTTGTCAACATTATCTTGAGTCTTTTATTCTAAAAAAATAAAAAAATTAATTATATTCCTTTGTTCATTTAAAATTAAATAACAAGAAATAAATTAAGTCTTTGAAAAATTATTTTTAAAAATTGTGGAAAATATATTTTAATATTGTAATTATTTGCTTAAAATTGAAACGTTATTCGCCCCAGTAGGCAGGGAGTACTTTTTAGTACTTGCATGTTCGAGCACACACATACTTTTGAGTCTTTACGATAGGTGGCGCTACTAGGGCTGAACCGAAGTATAGTTTTGTAATGAAAGCGAGTTGTAACTAGATTAGGAAAGTAACACATGTTGACAAAATACCATCGGTGCTTTCGGTTTGTAACGGTTAACATAAGTGTTTTCCCTTAAACTGCAAATTTGGACATTTCCGACGCAATGTTTGATATAAAAGACTCAACTTGTGAATTAGGTAAATTAGAATTTCTGTATGAATTGAAAGTGTTGGGAATTATCTATGATAATATGAGAAAGAGTTCACGATTTTTGGAGAGCTATTGCGGAAGGAGTACAAAATAGCAATTTGATACAAAAAATCTATAAGCAGAGTTATTGTGCACTTTAAACCGATTTTTAAAATTTGTCATAATTTTTTTAAACATTTAAATTTAAGAGATTTTGTGTTTTTGCACATGTGGCAGAGTAAAAATAAAAATGTTACGTTAATCAGTGGCTTAGCGAGAAGATTACAAAACACTAGAACATGAACGAAGAATCTATAGGTACTGATAATCTGATAATGTGCTCTTTAGAGCCAATTTTTCGAAATTCACTTTAAATTCTTAAACATTTAAGTCACTGATTTTCCTACCTGTAGTTTTAGCGTCGTAATACATATTCTGCCAATAATTTGATTTAGATTATTTTTGCAAACTATATTTGCACTTTGTAAATGAATCACGATTTTTTTTTTCTTATTTAGGAAATGATTAAGATACTGTTTTGAATGGATATTCATTTAAAAAATAATTATGAAAAAGGTATCAAAAACATTCTCAGAGAAAGTAAATTTTAGATAGGGAGCGATTTTACTCATTATGCAATACATTTCACAGTTGTCATCTGTATGCTGGCAGACGGATTAAATATGGCGAATAGGTTTCGTCCATAACTTAAACAACGTAAGATAATATATGTGAATAAACTCGGTTCGTGGGCGAGAATCGTGGAATGATTCCGTTGTACTAGGAGGGTTCTGCAGCAACCCGTTTGTAAATAAACCTCTGACGATTTGAATTCGTCTGGGCATATTATGATGCTCTTTTCGAATGCCAGCTGGACGCGTTCATGACCAACAAATGATTAAAATCCCCTACTTCTTGAAAGTGGGGACCACGCACCACTCGTATCCTTTTTAATATTGCTCAGTTATATAAAACCTTTTAATTTTCATTAATAGCGGAAACGTGAGGATTCATTCCATATTTATGATAATCATCTTGAATGTTTATTGTTCTATCAAGAATCAAAGCTACTGAGGAACTTGATTCTGTGATTATTCAGACGTGTTGATTGTTGCATGAACTTTATTAATTTGTAATGGATCAAAACCATGCTTGAAGCGAACTTGGGTCAAATGACACCTATCGTCAAATTGGCCTTTAAGGAGATAAGATTTAACTATCTTAGCCATCCTTGGTTTAGGAAATGGAATTGGAATGTTATTTTCCGCAGTTCAATAATTCTACGGTTTCGTTAATATTTAGTTTCTGACTAATATCGATGACAATATTAAATATTCTAATATTCGAGAGAGAGATTATTGAAATATTCCTTTTTAATAAATCATATTATATAAAGGACTAAAGATTGGTATACAATCATAGTAGAATCTCTAGTTCTGAGCGGACTTAGACTTTGACGGATTTAGCGAACCTTAAGCAAAGCAGTAATAGTTACGTTTCCAATATTGCGCGACCGTACAAAGCTCGAATTTCAATTTTATGCTTCCAAACAGCAGCGAAAGCTATCTCCTTCAATCTTTATATATAATATGTTAAAAGTGGCAGAGTTGTTGAATTTAATTATGACGGAAGCTACTATTATTCAATATATAATGCTACGGATGTAAGCACGTGTTGCATTTCTTAGAGATAAGGAATATATCTACGAATAGGCGGTACCTTCAGCTTGTATCTAGATATGAAGATAAGCATATGGTACATAAATTGTTGACCACCCCAAAAGCAAATAATTACCATAGGCTTAGACTAAATATTAATAAAGTGCGTAATTTTGAGAGCCATTGATATTCTAATAGTAAGAGTAAGTATCATCTACTAGATAATCAATACAGACAATCAAAAACCCTCGAGCAGTTCTTAAATAGTCAATCCAAGTATAATTAAAATGCAGCATTCGTAATTAATGCGTTTAAAATAAATGAATCAGATGATATAGGAAAATTAAAAGTAAAATATGAATCTATCGTCAAAGATTTAAATAGTCATTTAAAAATTGAACAAAAGAAGTCGCAAAAATTTCAAGAACGGATTCGAGTAATTCTGATTGTACAAATTAGACCCTTTAATCAAATTGTCCAATCTTCTTGTTTTGTTGAAACGCCGAGTGGTGTCAGAAATTCGAAGTTAGGTTAATGGAACTACTCGATTGAAAAGCTAATTATCATATCACAGGAGTAATAAATCAAAAGTCTTCAGAAAAAAGAACATAATTAATACAAATGATAGTATTTGTATCAAATTGAAGTCTTATTTCTCCTCGAATTGTTACTAATTTCCAATAATTTATTAACGGGATATCTATTGTTCTTATGCTTTCAATTTTTTGTTTGATTTGAAGTGTACAGTGTTCTCTGAATGTTATAGGTTTTATCATAAAATCGAAGTGTACTTAAATCGCTAAATTACCACAACAGATCCTAAATTGAATCATAGTTTCATGAAATTCAATGATAATCAAATTAAAGTTCTCTTCCATATTATTTGACATCAGTCTCATTGTATTACATACCATTTTTGTTTTATTTCAAACAACTTTCTCTTAATGCTAGTTTTCAATTTTAATTTTCTTAAACTTTTGCTTGATTCTAAAGAGAGGTTGTAAAAATATTCATGACAAGTTTATGAACAGTAAGAGAGTTTAAACTATCACTTTATTATATTTGTTTTATGAAATACAATGAAGAAGTTAATTTCAAACTATTTCATTTCAATAAAATATAATTTAGAATTCTACGTTAGAATACTTTATTATTTCTGTTAAGTACCGGTAACTATCACATAAAACATAATATTTTATTAAGAATAGGTGTATAAAAGTTGTTTTTCATAAATGATAACTGTATCATCCTTATTCTTTTATTTGTCAAATTTTCTGAGGATTATAAATGCTGACTTACATTACACAATTACGTGCATATATATTAACACATATACATATAACATAAAACAGGAGGAAAAAAGAATAAAGGAAAAAAAAATTAATACAATGTCATTGTATAAATAATAATGTGATAATTTCTCTCAATTTGAAATATTTTTTTTCATTTCCTCATAAATTCAATACCTTATTGCTTAGATTAAACTCCTCAATTTTTAAATCATAATTTTTCTACATGTATGGTATGTAGATGTGAAATATTTCTTTTATGAAATATGTTTTAATGCTTATGCGTTACCTAAAAAATTTGTTGTAATTCTTGATTTGATACATTGGGTCTGGGGGACAGAAGAATTTGGTGGTGTTAAGCTGATAAAGTCAATTTTTAACTAGAATTTCATACTCAAATTCTCTTTACCTTTCAAAAAATTTGATTTTAGCAATATAACTTTTACAAGATTATATTATTATGTAATGATTTACTATAGACTCAAATATATAAATATTCTTGTAATTACTATATTTCTTATATCGCACAAGTAATTTATTTTACTATTTTACAAAATAGTAAAATAAATGGCATTTGCATAAAATGACAACTTTTTGAGTAATTAACTTCTAATCCCATTAAAAAGTATGGATAAGGTTTTTAAAAAAAATAAGAGAGAAAATACTAAATTAATGAAAAGAGAATGATGCATGTTTTCTAGCAAAAATGGATTATTTAAATTTGGAAAAGAAATTAAATGGATTAAAAATTATTTCATTGCTAAATTTACTTCGACAGCCATATAATTCTGTTGCAATAAAATTAATCCTGTCATGTTAGTTACTTAATTTAACATGACATAACTAATGCCTTATTAATAATAGTAACTACTTATTCAGGTATTTACTTTGAGCAGACAAAGTTTTATTTTGATTTCGTAAAATTAAACCTAATTGGAGAGAGATATTGAGAGAGGAAATGTTTTATAAAATTAGAATAAATAAAAGAAGCTATCATAAGAGAATGTTAAGGAAAAATGTATGAGAAAAATTTTTGCAACCGAAAACATTTTGCACATTAATCTGAATTTAGAGAATTATTTATAACTAAATATTCATCACATTATTATTTTTTTTAGTTTTTCTGAAGAAATTTAAAACATTCATAATGAATAGAATGAATGAATGAATGATGAACAAAAAATAAAAATTATATATTTATATATTATGGAAGCTATTATATTATTAATAATATATTTATATATTATTAATAAAGATAAATAATAAATAAATAAAATTGAAACGACTTGTTTTTTTCCAAATCCTAAATAATTTTTCAACAATTTTAGAATATTTTATCTTACAAATTGACACTATTCTTCTTTTTTTGAATACTCTTGTTATTAAAAATTTGAATTTATAATCATACTACTTTTTATGCTTCACAAATAAATGTGTCAAGAGAAATTTAATGACTCGATACTTTAAGTATTTTTTTTTAAATTTCTTTCGTGTTTCTGTCAAATATTAATGAAGATAAATAACAAATTGTTTTACATTTTTGGAGGAACTTGATATCTTAGCTAGGATTTTAATGACTTTTATATATTTAAGTGGAAGTAAAAATTATTTCGTTTAGACACACACAAAAATATAGTTTAGCAAATATGTTCGCTTTTAATTAAAGACACCACTGATATAGAGAAATGAGGAATTATAAAATAATGAGCATTTTTTTTTATAAAATATGACATGTAGGCAATATTAATGTGCTTTTTCCACATCATATCTATATAAAAAATGCATCAGTTCTTTGTCTATAGCTTTATAAAAGGACATAGCAAGATTTATTTGTGTAAATAAAGCAGAGAATAATAAAATACTTAAAAAGCTTATTGGAATTAACATTAATAAATTAATAAAACACATTTTATGTTAAAGTCTGCTATTAGAATAGCTTTTATAAAATAACATAGAAATATTGGTGTAGTGCATTACTTATAGCACGCGTTGCATTTCTCTTATTTAATTGATAGCGTTGACTTTCAATGGATTCATGCATTTGTGAATATAGACAACACTGATCGTTCTGATTTGTTAGCAAAGAAGCACGAAATATGATCTAGACATCTCATACTTTTTTGGCTATTATCATCTAAGCTGATGAAAATGCCGTGACGAAGCAACTAACGTCTGATGAATTCTTTAATTACAGATCTTAGCTGCTCCAGATCAATGACATTCACAGTAGCAAGGATCAGAGTTAACAACTTGATTACATGAACATTCACCCTGAAAACACAAAAACTTAAGCTTATTTTAAAACAATGTCCAGATACCCCACTGATATCAGAACATGTTTTTAACTACCAACTATTTAATCAAACATCTTTAGTTAGAATTGATATAGAAACCCATGTTTATTCAACGCAGGTATTTCACTACAGACTTAAAGGCACCTGATTTGGCTGTCATTCAGGTCTTTCATACTATCTAATGTGCTGTCTATGAACTCAAAATGGGTCTTTGATACTATCTTTGCGCTATATTAATGCACCTGATAAAAGTAACACAAAAGAAAAAAAATAGCGAAGTTTAGCTTTGAAATATTATAATGTATTCTTATGTTAATGTATTACTAAATATATGAAATAATACTTAAAAGAAACATGCCTTTTATTTTCATTTGGTATGCGAGATATTTGTTGCTACTTATTTATATGTAGCAGTACAAAAACCATATGCATACTGATTTATTTTGTATATATTTGTTATTTATTAAATAATAGTTTTCTTATCAGTATATATTGAATAGTAGCTTATTTACATATGCTGAAGATTTAGAGAATTGTAATTGCCTTTTTAAACTGTAATTTCAAGATAATCTAATTTTTATACTGTTGAAATGGCGGGTATGCATAAATATATTATAAAACAATTTTTGCTTTTGTACGTATTAATAGTCAATGAAAAAAATATTGAAATTTTTAAAAAGTACATAGCAGAAAAATGAAAAAACCTGCTTTTAATATGAAATTTCACTGTAGGATGTTTCATTTAATATTCGTTTAGCATAACATATATCCCAGAATATGAACGAAAGTAATGTGACAATAAATATATTCCTGTTAGTTTATTTTTTGTAAAAATACTGGATTTAAGTAATAACTAAAAATCTATTCAGGAAAACACTTTCGATATTTGAGAAGTTTAGAGATTACCGAACTTTAATTATCGATGTGCATACATTGCGACAGTTTTCATACACAAAAGATTATCTAAAAGAATGTAGATTCATTGAGAAAGGTTAGGATTTCATATGGAACTCCAGACAAATCGACATGAAAGTTTATTTTTTGTACGATACAGAAATAAAATATAGGTATATATTCTTAACAAAATGCCCATTTTTCTAAGGAAATACAATCATTTTAAATATTTGTCTTTTAAAAGAATCGTAATTACTCACGTATTTAGGGAATTATAATTTTTACTTTAAGTATTTAAAATTCTATTCTTAAACACGGTATATAGACATCATGTATAGTAAAAAAAACTAACCATTATCTCTACTTCAGGAATCGAAGTGCTCAAAAATCACAAACTATTCATGATTTCTCATAATAAAGAAAATTTTGTTTTGAATCATAAAGTTTTTAAAACTGTGTAAAATATAGAGATAGGAAGAGATCATTACGTAGAGAAAATGCCACTGAGTAGTCAGAACTATCTATATCATAGGTAATAAAAAGATAATAAGAAAAAATTCGTTATCAGCGAAGGAACTGAATTAAATCATATAAATTAAAAATTTAATTTTATTTTGGTAAAAAAAATATTTAAGGTACAAATTTATATATTTCAAAATAAAATCAATTTTTTTGAAATAGTATTTACTTTGAAATAAAAGTCTCGAATACTGACATTTCTTTCTGATTTGATTTGAGTGTGTAATCTGTGATTATACTTGAATTTTTAAATAAATTATATGCATTTGTAACGTTATGTCTATCTTCTTAAATTATATATAATGGTATTATATTGCTATTTAAGTAATTTCTAATTATTTGAAACATTTTTGTGAAGCAGAAAGTAATGAGTATCATTGGATAGCTCAAAATAATGAAAACATCTAAAATTACATCAAGAGCTCGTGTTCTAGTTCGAACGAAACAAAGGGAAAGTTTTAAGTAAGTAATTATTATTATTTTTTATATAATTTCTAGAATATATATATATATAACGACGCACCAAGAAGGAGTTGTCCGATGAATACAAAAATTAGCGGATAGGAAAATTATGTACAGAATAGAAAGTGATTACAACTTTAGAAAAATTTAATGATTTATTTCAGAGTTACATAGATACATAGTAACGAGCTCAATAAGATGTTGACACACCTCTAGCCTGGAGGAAAGCTGCCACACCACTTGTCATGTAGTGAATATATATATATATATATATATATATATATATAACATATATATAAATATATATACTGATAATTTATGAAAGAATAATTTAAATAAAATTATATATATATGTATATATATGTATAAAACTCCTTGATCGTCTCCTGCGGCATTTCTTGCCACATTTGCTCCAATTGTCATGGTAGGTCATCAACATTCCTTGGTAGATGCAGTCACCTTCCCCTTATATCCCAGACATGCTCGATTGGAGAGAGATCTGGCTGGCGAAGGAAGTGTTTGACAAGCAAAAATACAGTTTATAGCAACACGTGTCAAATGTGGCCTGACATTATCTTGCTGAAAAATAAGGCCAAAAGGAATGGTAGCAAAACAGGTCTCAGAATGTCGTTGACGTACCTCTATGCTATAAATATGACTCTAATGACGACCACATGGTCCGGCTATCAAGGGAAATGGCACTCCAGACCATAACTCCTGGTTGAGGGCTTGTGCAATAATGAAAGCAGGATCGGCACGATGCCCTAGCCATCTCCAGACACGTCTTCGATGGTTATCAGGAAACAGTTGGAAGCGGGGTTCGTCGCTGAACACAATACGTCCCCAGTCAGCATTATTCCAACGTGATAGAGCCATGCACCACTGTAATTTGGTTCGGAAGTGTACAGGGATGAGTGGCAGGTGGCTTAGCGGTCGGTACGAGAGTAGATTTCTTTCTATCAGTCATCTGTGAATGGTCATGGTGGACACTCGTGTGCGGGTCGCAAGTCTGATGGTTGATAACGATAAATCAGGCTCTGTGACAGCTGATATGACAATCGCTCTGTCCTCCTGATCTGCTGTGGACCTAGGTCTAC
This sequence comes from Nephila pilipes, assembly GCA_019974015.1. NCBI lineage: Eukaryota > Metazoa > Arthropoda > Arachnida > Araneae > Nephilidae > Nephila > Nephila pilipes. Next base: position 479,275 of record BMAW01075952.1, read on the forward strand.
TGCTACCTCCCTGACGCTGAAATCTATCATTGTCCACCCATTCTTGCCAGTATCTTCTAATCACCGCATCGCTTCGAAACATTTGAAGAGAAATTCTCCGATTTGCCCAACCTTCCTCTTTTAATCCAATGATATGAGCTTTTTCAAACTCTGACAGTTGCTCGTAATGAGCTCGAATCCTGCGGCGAGGTATTTTTTTTCACTCTTGGAAACGTATACTAAATCGCAGTACAACACAAAATTTAATCATCTGATTGAGAATTGCTTCTTATATACACCTGTTGAGTCCTAAATTTCGATGCGCTGTAGCTCCCGCTATTCCTTCATTGGACACCAAATTTTAATCATTTGCACTTTCAGTTCAAATGTTATTTCATATGAAATTTCATTACAATCGGGCAATTCCTTCTTGGTCCGATGGTTTGTTTTGTTATAGTGTGTATTATTTCATTTGAACTTATCTCTATTTTTCAGAGTCCTAAACAAGCTTCATTGTTTAGTAAGAAATAAAAATGTAAATTTTGAAAATGGTCGGGCTAAACAGGTGAGAAATGTATAAAGTAATGAAAACATTTAAGAAAGAGAGAAATATATCAAGTACAGCAAACGGGTTAGAGAAAGAGAGAGAGAGAGAGAGAGAGAGAAAGAGAGAGAGAGAGAGAGAGAGAATGAAATATATATGTTATAGCAAAACTTTGCATATCTGATGCTTTCAGGATCTAAATACACTTATTCTTTCAAAGGATGGAATATTTCGTAGTATCAAGATCCTCATTATGTACGTTGTGCAATCATTTACCAAGGCTCCTTGAACTGCCCCATGCCTCGTCTTGTACTGTTTTTAAAGGACCGGGAAAGATCCAAAATCGTGGAAGATGTGGCAGTATCATTGCCATCTATAGTTATGGTTATTGTTGCGATTTTACTGTTATTTGGTGGTTACTATTTTGCTATTGATCAAAGAAAAGGGATATAATCCAAATAATTGAAACCAATGTGATTCAATAAACAAATAACTTTATATAAGAAAAATAATTGAGACAGTTTCCTTAGACATTTTCTTGAAAAGGAATTAATTACAAAGCCAACTACGGGAAAGGTGATCTTTATATTTGAACATTTTCGCATCCAGAAACAATATGCTTCGTTGCATACATTTCTGAGAAGTTTCATAATCACTCAATTAGTTGGTTACAATTTATGATATAGGACATGCGTCACATTTACTTGCAAGTGTTACATGTAAATGTAATGTTCTATCACAATTGAGATTACATTAATGTCTTTGTGATCTGAAAGGCCAACCACGATCAAAAGAACAGCAATTTTATTATTCAGAGTAATTCGCTTTACTTGTATTTTCAGCCATTTAAGGGAAACTTCACTTGTTATCTATCAGCTTGGTTGACGATCGAAAACTCTTTATAATAGAGCATTCTTTCCAAACTCAATGTCCAATTTATTATACGGGTAAATAAAGTGTTGGATTATCTGGTCACTTAAAGCATTTATAATCAGCTGGAGTGTGACATTTCTGCATTTTTCTGGAGTGCAGATGTCAACGACTTAACTTCTTTTTTTGCCTTTAAATGACATTACTTTTAGTTTGTTAATATTGGACGTATGAAACGCCAGTCTCAACCGAATTACAAATCTTCAAATGATCAACGCCTCCTCCTTTAATTCAGTTAGTTTCTCAAAATACTCTCCTCCTTTTACTTTTCTGAAATCTGCTTGTAGATAAATTCCTTATCCTGTTCATTATTGAATGTTCTTGGGAAATTTGTAGTAATTCCTAAATATTTCATTTATACAAATTTACCTACTGCAAAACCTTTTATTTTATCTCCTAGTCTGCTTTTGAAAACAGAATTTCTTTTATATTCGTATTCTTAATTATTTTCCCTTCGTTTTAATTTATTCTACAGCTTCTTTCATATTCTTCTCCTTTAAGCTCTGATTCAGTTTATTCATATTGTACTGGAAAACAAAAAACGCTTCCGTGAGAATATAATTCTTACCAATTTTAGTTAAGTTCAATTTAACCCAAGCATCATGGAACAAATTATCGGTTACCACAAACTTACTATTAAGCTTTAAAAGATTCACAGCCTTAACTTAAAGGATATTAACATTGTTTAGAACTATAAACAAACAAACAAACTTACACTCATTTTCAGGCAAGCTATGACAACCAGAAGTGATCTTCGTTTACTCGAATCTCAGTTAAAAAAACCAAATTTTTTGCCACGTATCAATAACACTGCCACTTCTCTAAATACGGTAGTCCCTGCACTTTCTTCTTTCGCTTTAAGAGTTGATATCTAGACAGATATTACCCCCTGCAATACATGTTAGAAGCAATGCTTGTTTCATACTAGCTACCATTCCGTTGAAATGTACAGTTTATTTTGTTGAAGTCCTTTTCGGCCCACGAAAGTACAACAGCTTTCAGAATGTCCAGCTGATTATTGATTTATTTTGATTTATTTTAACACCCTCATCCACCAAAACAGAGCTAATTCTGCTCTCGAGCATGAATATTGGCGATGTTTAACAACTGTCGAGTTGCTTGGAGCATCTACAATCCCATCGTTCTGGGAATCATGAACCTGTTTTACGTTAAAGAGCTTCTCACCAGTGAAAAGTGAATATCTTCCGTCGCTGACTTGTGGCCCATCTCAAAAGGTTTCGGCAACTTTGGTTCATCACACGTATGTTTTCTTCAGTGAGAAGCTGAGACTTTTGGGAACTTGCAACACTAAAATCCAAGCTCCATTTTTTTACCATTCGCCGCACCAATCAGTCGCTTATTCCCATGTCGCAAGAGACGTTTCTTATGAAAATCCTCGGCGGAATTTTCATGGTTTCTCGTTCGGCGCATGCGTACTTCTGTAGCAGCGTTAAACTCGTTATTTAATATCCACATCTCACACATTTAATACAAAACTGATTTTTGATTTTTTACAATTTTTACAGAAAACAAAAATAAAACTGGACTTTAGTCAATTTGATAATTACTCAAAACATACATAAACACATATTATTAAATATATATCAGCAAAAATAAAGAAATATTATTTAATCTTTAACCATATTGACATTTTTATAATTCATTCAATATTTTTAAATAATATATATATATATATATATATATATATATATATATATATATATAATAACCTTTTCATTGAGTTAAATATATCAGGAGTGAAAAATACTTTATCTTAGTTCTTCATATAAATAGAACTTTTTAAGAATTTTCAATTTATATGATACAATAAAGTAATTTCCATTTTTTCTTATCAAAGTAAAACTTTAAAATTCAGAATGTAACAATGAAGAAAATTACTTTATTTTCAAGAAAATTGATCTTTAGAAAGTGTTCGATGACAAAAATGTATATACTTTATTCAGGAATTTCAATTGTTGTTTAATTGTATAATTCTTCCTATATTAAAGATAAGAATGAATAGGCACTGTGGCCTTCGTATATTGAATAAGAACGTAATATAATACATTAAACATAAAACTGAATATTGAGATAATTTCTTAACATTAGTTTGAAACACGACACTGCTTATTCAAGGAAAATTTTACAAATAAAAACTTAATCGTTAATGCTAAATGAAGAATTATAGCTTGTTTTTAATTAAAATCATAGGTAAATGTGATGAAAAATATTTTCTTTAAAAATTATTTGCGTTTGTGAAAATTCATACGAATTTTTTTTTAAGAATTTGTTATTTGAGTACTTTGTTGATTCATTTTAGCAAATCAAATATAATATTTGATATTTAGAGATGTTTGTTTTAGTTTCATTCAACACATTTATTTAAGAAATGTAAATTCCTTATGCTTAATATTTACCCTTCTACAATTATTTGAAAGTAATCATACTTATTTATATTCGCTTAGTTTGAGCATTAATTGGTTAATAAATAAACTGCATTTAAGATTTCACGAAGAATGCCAGTGAGCTCTAATGTGTGTTTTTCAATTGTATTATTAGAGTCGCTTTTGTAAGCATATATTTCTCATTTTTTGTCAGTTTTTCCATTTTTATAAATCAAATATCTCTCCCTATTGAATTTACATTGAAAAATGAATTAATTTTGTACGCATATAAATGTATACTTTAACCTGGTATTGCTATTTTTGGAAGCCATGGAACTCAATTACCGTCGGCGCAACTTACTTGTATGACACCTTACATCTAGAAAAACGGTATTTTAAACCTGAAATAAACTAAGCATGAACTGCGTTAGTTATGATTAACTGAAGAAACCTTACAACAATTTAAATAACAAAAGCTCTTCAGACCGTAAAATGTTACTGGAGTTTGATCAGAGTGAGTAAATAAAAAGCAATGCTTAGGGTTTAAGGTAATTTAAGTTGGAAATAAGATAATTTGAGGCTTTTGAATTTATCGTAGATATCAAATAATAATAATCTAATTAAACAAAAATATTTAAAAAGTTATATGCAAAGTTTTACAAAGAACAGATTTAGCCACCCAAGGTAAGCTTTTATTATAATTATTATTAAATTACTAAATAAAATATAAGAATTAAAGTAAACGAAGAAATGGACCATTGTAAACTTTTTCGATACTAAAATTAAAGGAAACGATAAGTTATTAAATTGAATATTTTTGAGCTAAATGTAATTAAAATAAGGCAAACCATAAATTATTAAATTGAATATTACATCAGCTACATACAATTAAAATGAAAGCAAACGATAAATTATTAAATTGAATATTATATCAGCTAAATGTAATTAAAATTGAAGCAAATGATAAAAAATTTAAAAGTGATCTGGTACGTTAAAAGTGATCCACCTAAAACAATAACCTCTGGAGGGGGGCTGAAAAAGGGCTGCCTCATAGCTGTATTTAAATTCTGAATAATGTTATTTATTTTCAGTCATATCTTGATTGCAGTTTACATATGATTTAAGGTAATACATAAATCGATAAGTAAATAAAATACTTAATTTTTATATTTGTTTCACTTCATTCCAATAAAAAAATTGGGGGAAGTTTGGAAGTTTATTACGACATATTTTAGAAAATTGAGTTCATTAGTGGTGAAAGCAGGTATCTAAAATAAATTAAATATATTTTATTTCAATTCAATAAAAAAATTAAGGAGAAATGTATTATGAAGTATTTTTAAAAACTAAGTTCGTTGCTAGTGAAAGCAGACATAAACAATATACGCAAGAATAAGATAAATTTTTCAAAAGCGGTCAGGTACGACATTTTTGGGTTAACTAAAACAATAACCCTTTGAGTGGTTAATAAAGTTAAAAAAATTATGCATGCAGCCCGTTCATCATCGCAACGTTTCTGGCAAGGACTGTAGTCAGCGGTCCATCGGAACTTCAAGTGATAGCACTCCGCCGTCAGATCCGGTTATCGGATGTTGTATTTGTATGTATGACTGTGTAACTGTGTATATTAAATTGTTTTATGCCATGATGATGTTTTTCATTGTACTGTGAAAGAGTTTTCAAATAAACTTCAAAAAGAAACACCCAAGACCCTGATACTCATCACTGGTTTTATACACTGATAAAAGTAATCTAGAAAAGCATCTCGTTTCCTTTCGTGAAACGTATTATCCATTAGCTTTATTGTATAGGCTTGTACTGAAGTCTTCTAATAAGTTTGAATATAGTCTCAGAAAATAGAATTCAAATAAATTGGGCTTTTTCAAAATAGTTTTTGAAATATATTTACGGAATATATACAAATTAAAGACATATATCCTTTCAGAAGCAATCATTTTTCTGTAATCTAATCTGTACAATATCATTGCGATCGGTATCTATTCGAAAACGTATCAGAATCAACATTTTTGAGTCATGATGGAGGGGCATACCATTTTTTAAAGAATATCTAAATTAGGTTGTGCACATACATGGATTTTATATATTTTCTGGGTATTAAATAAGTCATAATTACACTCAAAATTTTAGAACATTAAAATATTATTCTACAAAGGGATCAATTTAATGGAGATATTTTAACCTCTCGTTTAAAATATTTTTAATTATAATATTATACTCTAATCATTATTTTCAAATTTTTTTCAGCTAAGGATTTTGATGAAAATTCAATCTGTTGTTATATTTTAAGATTATTGTCTGTAAACGATTGCAGAGTTTATTTCGACGAGAGAAAAATGTGAAAATATCTACAATAAAATAGATATGTTGATATAAAAATGTTTCAGTCTTGTGTAATTATTTCATTGATTATCGAGCTCCAAATGTCACAAATACCACAAATGATCACGTATAAAGTATTTCATTAAAATGAAGGCTACCTTTCTCTCCATGTGCGTTTTTGCTTTCAATAATGATAGAATTAAAAATGTATTAAAATTAGATTCGACTTCTACCAAGTGAAGTAGGCGTAAAAATATTTGAAGATCTAAGAAAATTTTTTCCGAAATTTTTAACGTAAAATATTCATCGCTGCTCTCAAAACGTGTTCTAAACAAAGAGTCTGAAATCAGTTACCATTACTTCCTTTTAAAGATGGCATATATTCTTGAAAGGCGAAAAAAGGAAAATAAATGTTTATCCTGATCAACAAAGCTCTTTGGGGTATTTGGGAAACTCAGCACCTGTCTTCATTTTTAACGGAACGTTGCATTATTTCTGAAAAGAATTATCTTTGCATGCTTTCATGTTGTGCTTACTTCACTTTAGCATTTTGCGTAAGAATATATAAACTGATTTCTTCTTTCAGCAGATTTTATTTTGTTGTAAGAGATTCTGAAAGCTTCTGTGAAATTTGAGGATTAATAAGCGATTAACAGTTTCATCAGTTATATCGGTACATTGTTTATTCCTTTTTTTTACACTTCCCTACTTATTTTCAAGTATATTCGAAAACAAATCTCAGTTCGAATGCAATATATTGTATTTAATGTAGAACTGTTTGTAATTTAGAATTCTTTTTTTTTCTAATACAGAATTGTTTGTAAAATACTGTTGTATGTGATGTAATATCTCTTGTAATATAATAGAGTTTTGTTACGGTATTATTTGTGAGAGGTATGATTGAAAGGTACTACCTTCATGATGATTAATATTTTATTGGGTATTGAATCCAATTGCTTCAATTCTATATGTTTCCTTTTTGCCAAACATATGTTCCCTTTTTGACATGGTCGCCTTCTAATTCAAAGCATTTGCGCTAATACATATGTGTCTAGATTGGAAAAAGCACAGGAAAAGAATTGCGGGGTCTTTTGTCTATAGCAGGCCTTTCCATCTCATCGTTAAATTCAAAGAAATGTCTCTTACTCCTTTATCTTTGAAAGCGATTAAAGTCCAGAGGTACAATACCGTCTCAATGATTAAACTTCCATCACCATGTATCTCATCTTCTTCAGTTCTTAGCAAACATTGTACATCTACAAACAATGAAAATAACTGCTCAGCATAATTAACACCTACAGCTTTCAAATGTAACAAGAATTTTGAAAACTGGGACAAAAATATTAAAACAATTATTGAAATGAAAGAAATATTTCAACCAAACCTCAAAATATAGCATTGTTTGTAAAGTAAAATTTTTCTTTATAGAGTAGGATATGTGATTGAGTACATTATAGTATTTACAAAATAATTTTATATGTTGTTGCTTGTAATATAGTACTATAAGTGATCGTTTGTATAGTAATATAGTATTAATTGTATTATAATAATTTTAATTAAGCAATATATGTGAGGCTTAAGTTTTTTTTAAAAAAGTATTAAATAGTGGCAAATTATATCCAGTTTATATTACAATCGAAGCGATATATCTATAAGCTAGTCATTTCCACAAAAAGAAAAGAAGGGGAACCTACCAATATAAATTCTAATATATCTGTGCGTATTCAATTTTTAATTAAATGTTATTCTTTGTACAGTTCGATGATCTCACATTCAGGAATTTGTGAAATAAAAGAAGGAATTCGAAATGCTTCTGAAATATTTTACCCGTTCAGATAAAGCAGCTTTATCAATTCACCTAGTTGTTTTTCTGTAAGGATCATCTTGTTGGCCCGTTCGAACATCTAATTAAAGAAACAATCTTCCCATGCTGCTTATGAAACGTTTTCTACAAGCTATGCCTTTCACCTAATGTTCTATGATTGGTGCTTTTACTGTCTATCCTTATTAATTCTGCAAAGTATGTTAATGGACCTTCTCTCTGTGATGTCATTGGTCCTCTACAACAATGTTTTTGCAAATGGTAACTTTACCATACGTAAATAATTCCATTGCTATGTATAGTTTTTGAATTCACCGATAAACTTGCGAAGAAAAAAAGTGGATGTTGCCGTTCTAAAATCCTTTTACTGTAACCATGACCGTTAGAGCTTTAATTTTTATATCATTACAATTTCTAGCGCATACATTCAAATAATAATATTAAGGAGACCGGAAAGTAATGTCGTTTTCTTAAGTTAAATTCACACGACTACATTTTTAACAAGTTTTTATTTCTAATCAACAATATATTCACCTTCGTTATCAACAACCTTTTGCCATCTAGTATACAAATTTTCAATGCCGGAGCGGTAAAAATCAATTGGTTTTTCTGTAAAATATGTCGAGATAGCATTTTGGACATCATCAAAATTTTCTAATTTTCTGCCACTAAGACAATGTTGCAGTGATCAGAATAAATGGTAATCCGAGGGTGCAATATCGGGCGAGTATGGTGGGTGAGGCAGTACCTCCCACCCCAATTCGTTAATTTTGTCTAAGGTCCGTTTTTCATAGTGCGGTCTTGTATTGTCATGTTGCAGAATAACTCCTTTTCTGTTGACAATTACCGGATACTTTTCAATCAAAGACTGGTTTACTCAATCCAATTGTTCACAATAGACATCTGCATTAACAGTTTGTCCAGGTTTTAAAATTTCAAAGTGAACAACTCTGCGTGTATTTTACCAAATACACAGAAGTGCCTTTTTGGGGTGTAAACCCGGCTTTGCAGTAGTTCGTGGTAATTCAGTTCGGCTGAGCCACTGCCTTTTGCGTTTCGGATTTTCGTACAGGACCCATTTTTCGTCTCCAGTAATCAAGCGATCAAAAAAACGGATCTGTATGGTGCCGTTGAAGCAATACGTTGCACGTGATGGACCGGTTGGCTTTATTCTGTTCGGACAGATTATGGGGGACCCAAATACCAGCTCTGCTTATTTTTCCAATCTGCGGCAAATGTTCTTGGATGGTTGACCAAGGTTGGTTAAGGCTCAATTGTTTGACATGGATTTGCTTCCAGTTCTGCCCTCAGCACGTCGTTATCTAATGTTGTTGGTCTTCCTGATCGATGGGCGTCCGAGAGATCAAAATTGCCTGATCTGAACTTGGAGAACCATCTTTGACATTTTCGAACGTCCAATGCGCTTGGATAAACATCGCAAATGTTTTTAGTCGCAGCAGTTGCGGTATTACCCTTGCGAAACTCAAAAAGCATACAATGCCGGATATGCTCTTCTGGTATTTGGCTGGCCATTTCACGCTAAATTGCAAAAAAAAAAGTCTAATATTTAATTATTCAGAAGCAAATATGATACAATAACCTCACAATCTCTTTGACACGCCTTCTAAGTACGTAATGAGCTACCAAATGACAATCAGAAACGACATTACTTTCCGGTCCCCCTGATACATCAAATTTCCTTTCGATTGCTTGAACAGATAGGCGGTTTGTGGTTCATATATCGAGGGAGTGTTCTTACGAAATACCTGTACATTTATGTTATATACAAAATTTTTAATATAGTGGAGCCAATATCCAAAGAAGGGATCTGTATTGCAGATGTAAAGAATACCACTACTTAAGTTCGAATATATTCTCCATGAATAAAACTTACATTTTACGTTTGAATCAATAAAAAAGAATTAATCCTTGCTTCAGTTTTGTGCTTGAGATGGTAGAAGAGTAGCCATGATCGTGACCTAGCGGCTGGCGCCGTCAAGGCCTGATGCCACTGAATATAAGTCGTATGCACGGTATATCTTTCGAGGCTCCAAATCCTCTCATTAACATGGTGTGGTAGTTTCTTGAGAGGTTGCTAGCACATGAGTTCTCCACGTCATTTGACCGAGGCTCAAAATTATGAGGTCTATCGTTAACAGCCCGTATTTTGCTTCTAAATACGACGTAAAGGAACAATCAATGTTTTGGTTGCAGCTGTTCTGTATGTGCGTGATATAGTGGATTTTCCCTCATAATGTGACATTTTCTAGTCATTAAAAGGCTAAAATGGTAAACAATTGTAGTTGTTTCTATTTGTACCATAAAACAAGGTTTAATAGAAAATTTAATTATGATTCACTATTATATTAAATTTTGCTTCATCGCTAGTTTTATCGTATCATGACGAAAGAGAATGAAAGTCATTTAAATGAATGCCGAGCAAGTATTTCTGCTCAATCAGAACATTCTTTTTATTAAGTTTTCTTATAAAATGATATTTTCGATAAACTATGACAAGCTTTCAAATAACATGTATAATTAAACATCGCAATACTTCTACGCAATTTCCATAAAAATCCTAATTGACCTTGTATGGAATGTGATGTTTTATAAAATGATGCTATATTTTATACATATTTTAAATATTAAAGCACAAAACACAGAAAAAAAAGAACTATTCAAAATTTGCCATTTTTTTACCTTCTGTGAAAAAAATTACTTTCTTAAATTTATGATTATTTTATTCTTTAATTTTGTGTTCAAATAAATAATTGATGATAGTTGCATTTCTCTTAGAAACTCTAGTGCAAATATAATTGCTTACGCATAAATAAATTTATTTATGCACTACAGGTATAAACGTATTTGTTTAGAATATGATATATAAAGAAGGAAGAGCACTGAAATAAAGAATATCTCCTTCTAAGAGTGCAATTAAAAAAAAAACATTTCTAGAATCATGAAACTGTAAATGTAAAATAATTTTTTTCCGTTGGTAAAAAAAGGATGGAATGATTTAACCATAAATGTTACGCTTACTTCAAGACCTGACTCTACGTAAAATTTTAAAAAAAATAAAAAAAAATTATCAAGAAGTTTTTTAAAATACTAAAAAGACTGATGCAAGTTTTTACAGCTAAAATAAAATTAATAAACTAGAATAAAGGTATTTTCTTTTCAGAATCTTTTTATCTCTAAGAAATGTAGGAAATTTTATTAATAAATATTTGTCTTTTAAATATTGTATGAGAGATTTATTATTGTCTTTCACTACATAAACGGACAGAACTTTCCGGTTGATCAAAAGTAATAAGAGATGATAAAATATGTTAAACGTTTTATTGTAACTTAACATATGAATTGCTTTTAGCATGCGGTTAGTTCGTCTTGATTTTTTTTTGTCTGACAAATGTCTATAAATAGTATTGCATAGATGAACTTAGAAAGTTTCAAAGATATTATGTTAATATTTCTTTACATCATAGAATCTTTAAATCGTGCAGAATGAATTTTATTACAAAATTTTCTGAATTGTCCTTTATATAAATTAAATGTATAGCTAAGACCTTCTATCTCTCTATCACAATAACTATGTAGGAAATGTTTTATGATAAAATATAAGCTCCAAGATATTATTTCTTGAGAGATTTAGCCTAATTTAAATCCTCTGTAACAATTGAATTTCTTGTTTTATCCTTCCTTCGTGTCTTAAATGATTTTACTCAATGTCATATCTTGAATATTTTTGTTTTGCCTATAATTCAAAAAAGTCGTAAAATGTTATTAATGAGGATGAAATAGGTTTGAAAAGAAGAAAAAATAAACTTAATATTAGGTTTTTAACTAACGGAGTTTAGTGTAAAATTCATGCAGGGCTTAGTAAATGAAAAGTAATAGGACTGTTTTATACGTTTTAGTACTAGCGTTTATAAATTGTTTGAGCATGACTTTTGTAAATCAGGTTCCTTTCTATTATGCTCTCTTCTGTTGGTTTCTATTAATATATTTCTCTTTTTTAATTATTTGAAATGTATTAAACACGAAATTTAATAGAAAAATTATCAAGTGTCCAAAATTACATAATTCTGAATTAAAAATAAAGCAAGAATTTATATTTATGATCGCATTTACATTCTGTTGAATTTTAAATATTTATATTTCATAAAATAAATTAAATTCTGAAATAGTTATTAAAAATGTTAACAGTTCGAAAATAAAAAAAGAAACCCTTTATAATTGGAACGAAAAAATATTATTTATTTACTTTCTGAAGATTTCTTTATTACAACTATTTTTTTAGCTAACCTTATTCTGAAAAAATTGAATAAAATTCCTTAATTAGTTTTAAAATAATTATGTATAAAAGTAAAAGGATACTCACACTCCACATTGTTTCAAAACCAGAAGTAGCCCAAGGGGATCTAAAAGTTAAGGAACAACATAAGGAATCTTTTAATTATATTTCAAACAAAATATAGATCTATATAACATTTTATAGAAGGATGATCATAAAAGTGAAAAATTTAATATAAGGATGCCGTCGTTTACACGAACATAATCGACAATGGCACATTTCGGTAAAATATCATTTCTTACACAGTGTATACAAATAAATAAATCATGGAAAGAAAATAGACGCACTACATTTACAATCACTGAAAATAAAAGAGTTGTTGTTTAAAATTCTCTATCTAAAGTGACTAGCGCATTATTCTATATTTTTCTTATCGAAGTAAAATATTAATAATACGAGGAAAGAGAAAATTAAATTTTTCCTTAGAAGACAATAAGGATATTCAAGACTTTCAAAATGTTTGCTAATTATTTTAAAATTTTGAGAGTTTATTTGAAATATACTTCACTTGATTAAAGAAAGATTAATTCGAGAATTTCTAAGAGCTTCTATGATATAAAATAAAATGATCATTATCTAAGACTGGAGATTAAATTAGCTTTTTAAAATTTTTAATCAGAATAGTTGAATCCTGAAGAGTATCACAAAATTAAATAAAGTAGCTAATTTTAATAACTAAAAATGTTTTATGTAATGAAGTCAGTAATAAAATTAGATTCTTAAAGTAAAATTCGTTTCTTTAAGCATTACACAATCATCGGACAGAATTTCTGTAGTGTATGAAATCAATTTAATCGTTTGGAATTAGTTTTACGCTTTATATTAAACCCGCAAAGTGATTTCATGCATTAAATTTTGATTATTATTTAATTTTTATAATCTCGGTATCAAAAACGAGTCATTAATACTGTCAACTAGAATAATTTAATTATTTTTCTATTCAGCTGTGAATAAAAATTTTAAGAAACATTGACTGTCCATGGCTTAATAATCCGAGTCCATTTGGTATTTATATTAGAAATATATTTTGTTTTAAATACATTGATTGTCCATGGCTTAGTAATCCGCGTCCATTTGTTATTTATATTGAAATATGTTTTCTTTTCATACAAATAGTAAAATAATGCATTTTTGAGCTCTCGGACCGAAATGTCTAATATGGAGTCGTTTATTAAAGTTACACTGAAAAAGAGCACGACGACTATTGGCGACGCATCTTGAGCCTCGGGCACTTGAGCTGCCATCTTCCTCTCCTAACTTCTTTAGAGATTGAACAAATCCTTAGAGGAATTTAATCATTAGAATTTATGATAAATGTAAGAAATACTCTTTTCCATGGATGATTTTAAAAAGAAACACCCTATGATTGACTATAAAAGCCCTCAGGGTTAGTAAAATATTATATATGAAATATTTAACTTTTATAAATTTATTTAATGTGTCTGTATTAATTTAATAGAACTACAATTTCATCAGTTCATTTTGTCTTTTAAAAATAATAAAGTTTATGTAGCAATACATGATTAAAATCGATGAGTACACATTTAAGCGGCATGAAATATACTCTTAGCTGTTTAAAAATGTGCACAAATATTGTTAAATTTGTTAGGTTAAAAGTCATACAACTTTACATCTAAGGCGTACTTTTAATGATAAATTGAAAGCTGATACATTTAAAAAAGGCACATAATCATGAAAGATAAATGATTAAAATAAGCTATAACTCAAGTAAACAGGATTTTCTCAGAAAGTTTGGAAACTTAACATCTGTCAACATTTTTAACGAAGGCACAAAGTATTATATCCTATTATGGAATATTATTGAATATGCTCCAGCGTTGCATTCACTTCCCTTTAGTTTTGTATTTAGTTTTCTCTAATTGTTCTGCTTTCGTCACTTTTTTCTTATTAATAAATATTCTGACAACATTATATTGCATTATTAATTATCCATTTATTAAAATTCATGAGTGATATGTTTCACAAACTTTTTTCTCACCTATTTATATTTCATTGGGTTCAAATTCCAATGCATATTAGATTTTGTAAACTTAACATGTGATAGAGTTTGAAATCTGAACAAAACTTAAAAGGAAATTGTTTTTTTCTCCATCAAAATAGTTTTAGAATTAATTTCTTCAAACCAAAATGAATGATAATTCTAAATATTTTATTACAAAAAACTTATTGATTTAATCACTTCAAATTTGATTAAATTTTAAAGAATTTTCCTTTAAAAGTATTTTCTATTGATGTGCAGTATGGGATGAGTTCTATTAAATTTTAAATAAACTTTCTCTAAAAGTACATTCTTTTGATCTTCAGAGAAGGTAAGTAATCTCTAATAAAAGAAAAGACAAGTTATGGTATTCATACTTACACAAAAAAGCAGTAAATATTTGCCACAAAAACAATCCAAGAATTGCCAAAAAGAGGGAGAAAGCTAATTATTTATTAAGAAAAAGAAAGGAAAAAAATAGAATCTGTTGATGCATGGTACTAGGCCCTTCGTAGTTCAAAAATACTTGGAGGAACTACTTGAAGCTAGATACAAATTCTACTCCAGAGATTGGAGAAAAAAATTGTCACACATTTTTTTTTCTCAAAATCCTTAACGTTGCTTAAAAAATTTCTTTATCGTCATCAATTATATATTCAATGAAAGGCATTAATATTTCAGTAGTAAGATACGTATTGAACCTTCATTTAACATTTCCCATTTCTGGTTCAATCCATGGCAATACGTATCAAATAAATAAAAAAAATATTATCCATAGAAATTCAAAAAACTGATCGGCAGACAATGAAGAAGTCTCAAGTACGAAACGTAAACTATAATACAGGTTATTTACAAAAGAATATCCCAAATTTGAAGACTATAAATTATCAAAATAAGGAACATATAACCATTTTGAATAAATTAAATTAAAAATACTAATCTGAAATTTATAAAAATATAAATTTTTAATATGACAACCGCCAAAAACAGGGGCTATATTCAGTAGTAAAGTACGGTGTATTGGTCGAAGAGGAGATGATGATAAGAAAATCCTCACGAGAGTTAAATGAAGACTCCTAACTTCATTTAACTCTCGTGAGGATTTTCTTTCGGTCTACTGAAAAGAAAGTTTTTTTTTTGTCAAAACTACAAGCGAGTATTGATGAAATAGAAAATGAAACTAACTGCAACTAAAACATGTTACAAAATGCGTTAGATGAATTAGATTATCGACTGGAAAATTGTTCGCGTTTCTGGCGGTTGTCACGCTGAATTTATGTTTATATATATGTATCATAAATTTTTCAATGTTATTTTTAATTTGATTTGTTATAAGATACTTTTCATAAAACAATATGTTCCATGAATCAAAATCATAGTTAATAAGAAATTTCAGAAATGAAGCTTTACATTGATTGGCTGTTTAAATTTTGATTCGCCATTCGCAAATTGATTATTGTTTTAAAATCTTTTTTAAAAGTAAATCATATATTAATATTCTTGTTTAAAAGAAGATGAGAACGAACGCGCTTCTTGGAAACCATAATATATTTAGTAATTAGCTATTTTCATCAAACAAACTATAAATGATTCGTAGGTGAAATTGATTTTTACAGAATTAATTATTTTATACAAAATACATATTAATAAAAATTAGAATAGAATTGAACACAAACATGTGGTTGAAACAGAAATAAAAACGTTAATAAAGGAAATACAAAATGATCTATAAATCATGTGTCTAAAATCCTGAAATTCTTCATGAAAAATACAATATTTTGTGTTCCATATTAGTAAATGAATAAATGTATTATTTACGACAGAACTGTATAAATGTTATTATGATATTTTTGTAATTAAAAATGCATTGATTTATATTATATTTCCCATTACACTCATGTATATAGATAGACTCAATTCGAATGTTATGAATTTAATTTTCATATAATATAAAATGCATACAAAAAGTATTTGAATAAACATTCATTAAGTTACATCCCTAGATTTTATTTCTATTATATTTTATTTCCTTGCATTAAATGTTCATGCCTTATAGATTAATATAACATAATTGATCTACATAAAAAGGTCTTAAGAAACTGATGACATTTCAGAACTGAATTAAAAGATAAAACTGCATACAAAGGTAAGGAATTCTCTCATTGATGAATGATGAATTAATTAAACATATTCCTAGATATAGATTTTCTTATTTTCAAAATAAGTTATTTTATTAATTAACAATATGAATGCTTATTAACAAAGAAAATAGAATTTTTGTTTGAATCAACAAACCACCATTGTAAAGATAAAAAAAAATAAACATATTTTTTACAATTTACATGTATTTTTATGAGCATAATTAAATAGACTGATAATAATAGCACTTCAAATTTATATGGAATGAGGGATTTAACATACTTAACTCTAAAAGAATGCAGAGGAGTTTAAAATTCTATATTAAAATGACGTAAAGTGAAGCGTACTTCTATTTTGTTTAACTCTCAGAACAAAATATTATTATCCCGATAGTGAAAATGGAGGAAACGACTTAATTTTCTTCTTGTGAACTTAATCAAGCATCATTGAGCTCATTACAAGCAAAATGGAATATTAAGTATTCAGAAATTTCAAGAGTTGCTTAAAGTATGCTTCAACTTGTTGAAGAAGGATTAAATTTAAGGCTTTCAATTTATCAGTTAAGGAAGCGAATCTATCGTCTAAGTATAAGACTAGTGGTTAAGTTAAATTTTTTTTTAATATTAAGCTTGAATCTTTATCTACTTGGAAAGTGTTGAAAACACGCTCGAAGAATAATTAATGAGGAAAACTAAAAATTCAGCTTAAGTTTTGCAATTGTCCAAAAGTAGTAAAATTTATTTCTTAAAGTATGCTTTTTCTGTTTTTGAGAGAAAAGTTCTCTGCTGTATTCTCCTTGACATTAAAGAAAACAACCTTTGGTGCAGAAATTTTAGTTCTGAAATTTATGGAATTTTTAATCAATCTGATATTATTAAATGCATTAAACTAAGATGAATGAACTGAGCTTTTCATATTATTAAATTGGAAGAGAAAAAGCCAGTGAAGTAGGTTTTTGTTGCAAAGCCCTTTACTACCCAGAAAAGAGGAAGACCAAAACTATGGAGTTTTAAAGTGGTTGAACAGAATTTTAAGGTGATAGGGGAGAGAAACTGACAGGCTAAGGCTAAAGGCAAGCTATTTTTAAGAAATCTTCAGAAGAAGGCATTTGTCCACATTGGACTTTGGACTCAAATATGATGATAATGAAATATGATATTCAAAGTTTTCCATGTGAAAAGGAATTATGAATTACAATTTTACTGTTCACTTTGAATAAATTAATCTTGCCTGTATTCACAAATTCTTAATAATAATTTGTTTAGCTTAAAGAATCAATAATGGAACGAAATTTAAAACTATTAAGAAAGCTACAAATATTTATATAGATGTATGATGATCTAACTCTATTAAAGTCTGAATTTTTTTTTAAAAAAAAATGCTTTCAATGCAGCTTTCTTTCACGAATTGAAATTTTAAGCAATAAAGTAAGTCTTTATTTCTAATTTTAATAGCTCTGAAGCTTGGTATCTATGTTTGGACTTAAAATTCTGTCTTACCCCCTTTACGCAATAAAATTATTTCCTTCCAGAATGTAAATACATGTATTTTAAAGAATGCTAAGTCAAAAAATTATTATGTAAATGAAAATTTATTGTGTATTTTATAAAATCAGGTTAATGACTTTATTTAAAGTTTATAAAGGCTTTAA
>BMAW01075952.1:502416-505799 GCA_019974015.1 Nephila pilipes
ATTGTTTTATCATTGAGATTTATTATAATTTATAGACTAGTATGTTCAGCAGTACCTAGAATTATGAATTGTTTTGGTCGTATATTAAATGAAATTTATGTAATGTTTCGTGTCAAAAGTAATTTTTAATTATGGTATACTGTGCTTAAAAATGTTTCAAATTCCTTTTTTCTCTGAGATAGAACATAAGTAGACTGAAGTATGATATATATTAATCGTGCATTTTTATGTCTGACACATATTCCTAAAAGAATTCATGGAAAAGGGAATTGAAAATTTCGAATATGTTATACTTAATATTTTCTACGTTTCTGATTCGCTTCAAACTACATGTGAAATACGTTTAAGAAAAGGTCAAAGTTGTGATTTACATAAATAAAATATATGAGTATAAGTTTTAAAATTATTATTACAGTTGATTCAGTATGAAAAACTGAAGATTAATAAAAACTCAAATCGAAAAGTTTGTGAAAATTTCAACTTACCGTGACATCACTACAGATGCTGAGCATTCATTCATCCATACCATTAAACATGGTGCCAGTAATATCATATACATTCCGTCTCTTATTTTTCACTTTTGTATAAATTCTATTTTAAAATAATTGTAGTAATTAAATTAAAATTTGTTATAATTCAATTTTTTCTCCTTTTTCTTTTTCAAAAAAATGTTTGTAACTCTTAAAATTAAATTGAATATTATTGATATATTTAATATGCTGATTTGTTCTTTGCTGTTTTAAATCAAGGTGTCGCCGAGTTAATACCTTATTATATGTTATTATATAATAATCCATTTATAATTATAATCTAAAGTTTATTTTTTCTAGAAATTAATTGATAACGAAAACTTTCTTGATTTAAAGAACTACTTTCTTTACCTAGGAATATATATAATTATAATTAACAAGTTTATGATCAGCAATGAAAATTTATCTCTGTTCAAGAAAATATAAGACAAAAAAAATAGTGAATCAATATTGGAAAATAATTGACACCATTACACAGTTTTTTTTAAGGAATTTCAAAGCCTATATTTTGTTCATTATTTTTTCATTCATTTATAAGAAAATATTTTAACTGATCCCAATTATTCCTTAATCTTAAATGATTTTTATTTTTTTAAAATATTCACAAGTATGCAAAGATTTTTAAAAAAGTATGAAAAACTCGCACGTAAATCGAATGCTGCACTTAAAGTTTTAAATTGTCTCCACCATTGAACTATGATATTCAACATCAACCCTTTTTTAAATTTCAGAACAAATTACCCAGATTAGAGACCACCTCTCTCTTTTCTTCCATGTACATCACTTCATGGTGACGCAAAAAATGCAGTTTTATTGTAATACTAAAGAACTTATGAGCTAATGACTTCGATCACTTCTTTTAATTGTTTTAATTTTTATGTTTCATTTGATTGCTATTGGAAATAATAATAAAAAGATAAGCAGAACAAAAATAATATTTTACTTTAAGCCTTTATTGTAATTTTTTAATCTCAATTACTATGTTCATTAAATTCTTATTTATTATGCCATTCTTTGTCTTATACCTCCTTCAAAATACAAATGAAAAAAATGCGGATTTGTTAACTGATACTAAAATTGTACAGATATATTTCAGCTGAATGTTTTAGTTTATAATGGAGAATTCATACTTATCTCGTAAGCTTATATTTATTACAGAAATCAACTATTAAAATTGTGATCAATAATTGAATTTTGAAATAAAATGAAAAAAAATCTCAAATATATGCAACAGCTAGCAAAATTAAGAGAATTTCAAAATTGTGTCTATTTTTACGAGAAATTGTGAAACCCGAGGTATTAATTAAGTCAATGAAAAATGTGTAAGTATTTAGATTCGAATACATAAGTCTATGCTTGTGTGTCTGCGGAGAGGGAGGGGGTACATGCTTACGAAGAGGTTATTGGCGATTTGTGTGCTAGTACTCCTCCACGATATTCGACTTGTTTCTTTCGTTGGGTAAATTTTGTAAGATATCAGAGTAAAATGAGCAACAGAAAACATATGGATGATTGAATGAAATAGAGAACTTTTCGTTGGTTTAGAGGCAATTTAATCACAAGCGCAAGTTGCTGCAGAGATCAATGTAACGTCGTCTGTAATTTGTGGAAACACTTTGAGAACACAGGAACCATATCAACAAAATTTGGACAAGGTTGAAAAAGATTCACAAGGACGAACGAGGTTCATTATTT
Source organism: Nephila pilipes (assembly GCA_019974015.1). Lineage (NCBI taxonomy): Eukaryota > Metazoa > Arthropoda > Arachnida > Araneae > Nephilidae > Nephila > Nephila pilipes. The sequence continues at coordinate 504,642 of BMAW01075952.1, forward strand.
GGTAATTTCAGCTAACCAATACAGGGCTGCTACAGCTTCACAGCTCTCAAGTGAGCTATATGATGCCACTGGACTCGATTTTCACGATCTACAGTTTCCTGAAAACTTCATGTAACAGGGCAGTATGCCAGAAGACCCATCGTTTACATCTCGCTTACTGCAGGAATCTAGGCAGCGAATTTAGCATAGTGCAGTCAGCATGCGCTTTGGAGCAGTTTATAGTATAGCACTGTATGTCTTTCAAATGAATCGAGATTCAGCTTTGTATCTGATTCTAGATGTACTTGTATGTGTAGAGATTCTGGGACAGATACCATACCTTTCTTCATCACGGAAATGGATCATCACTGAGAAAGATGTATAATGGGTAAAACAGGCATTATGTTAGATTGCCGTACATACCTACTTATGTCTTAGAAAAGTTCCCGAACTGCTATAAGGTAAGAGATGAGAATTTATAGCCCTATTTAGGGATGTGGTTGGTGCTGTATTTTGTTAATGAGCAGCAATGCTTGTCCACTAACGACTCAGGAGATCGACGATTACCTGGATAGTGATGATATTCACATGCATTGATTGGTCAGAGAGATCTGGTAATCCTATAGAGCATGTCTGGGAAGGTCAGAGGATAGCATTGCATCTCACTACCTCCTCTCCGAAAACCATGCAAAAGACAAATACTGACTTTCTACAGGAAGGGATCAACTGTTATAGGAACTTCTCTCCTCCTATCCTGTGTATTGTGATGCTTTACGACCTAGATGACTTTGAGCGGGGACTATACCCCATATTATACTCATTTTCTGTTCGCTATTACAAAGTGAAATTTCGAATTCCTAGAAATATGAGTTTTATTTATAATCGTGCATAAATATTCATTTCTTTTTCTGTTATAAATGCATATTTATATAAATTTGCCTTAATATATGACATTAACTTTTCGAAAATTCGACAAAACGTGCAAATTCTTTTAATTTTGAGCACAAGTGTATATGAAAACAATTTATACAAGTAGATAAGAGAAATAATTGTTATCTCCTTGTTTATTTTCATAATAGACATTCCTTACGTATTCATTATATTACGTATTTATGTAAAATGTAATACGTATTAAACTGCTGTTTGTAGAAAATGCAACACCATGAAGGAATCATCAGA
>BMAW01075958.1:0-27099 GCA_019974015.1 Nephila pilipes
TTTTTTTTTTTTTTTTTTCTAGCTGAATTGTTCTGTAGATTGATAGATTGATAAATAAATTAAGTAATTTAGAATATGTCGAGTTTTCCTTCCGACCCCTAGCCTTTACACACTAAATACTAAACATAATTTTAAATGAAGATTATTTTTTAATATTTTTCACTTTTAGCTATTTAGAGGTACATCTTGCACTCAAGCAAAATTTTACGGAAACAAAATTCCATAATTAGTATGTTTATAAATTATAGAATCAAAAATGTAACTCTAAATGGTATAGATAAGTGTTTATCGAAATTATGGTATGTGAACCTCTGGGATTACGTCAACTCTTTTGACAGGTACCGGAGGTGCTCTGAAAAGGCAGTGTTAATACAGAAACAGCAAATAAAAGAGATAGGCCAAAAACTAATTTAAAAGGAAATTATCGAAATTAATGAGAATGTAATTCGATATTTTAGTATTACAAATCGTACAAAATAGAATTATAATTACCTTACTACTATAAATTTCTCTCTGAATACAGAGAGATCTGCTGAAATCAATAGGAATCGAATGAGCTATAATCGAGAAGCACTTGCATCGGATTGAGTGATTTGGTAAGCTAAGACTTTATTATTTGAACATAAACTAGGATTAGCTGAGTTAAGTGGAATAAGAGAGAGAGAGAGACTGATCTTGCACAGACTTTGTTAGATTATTAACTGTGTTGTCTTTCTCTGTTTTGTATCTTTAATTGGAGTTTTGAACTTACTGCATGTTTGATTAGATTTTAAGATGGCTGCTGAGCTAAATAATGTAGAAAGATCTAGGATAGTCCCAATATAAGATATAATCACAAGATAAGATCTAGGTCCTCATATAAGATTATTTTGGGGGAGACGCTGTCGAGAAAAAGTAGGGAATTGAATTAAAACGAAGGAACAAATGGATACTAAATATGTAAAGGTGGGAAGGTGTTATTATACTGAATATCATCTGGTGGCCTAGAAAGTGTAAGAATGAGTGTAGGTATTTAGGGAAGTAGAAATTTCTTCCTTAAAAAATCCTTGCATTAGAGGTTTATTACGTGTTGAAATAATAAAATAAAAATTTCGAGAGTGTGTTTTGATAATTTCATGAAAATGAATAATTTTTTTTATATCTTGATGAACGTGTTGTTTTAGCCAAATCAGGGTGTATTTGTGATGATGAAAATATATTTTGTTGTTGAGAGATTTGAAGATAGGTAATTTTTGTACTAGAGGAAGAATGTATAAATCTTTTAAATTTAAAACTTCTCGTCCTTAAAATTTGCTTGAGGATAATGTTTTGTATTTGAAGCTGAACTAGGTTTACTCGAACAAGATGTATAAAAAGGAAATGCATTTAAATGCTGTTCTTGATTGAAAAAAGCATGCTAACGAAATTAAAATTCTTTTAGTATTTTCTCCCAGATATTTGTCTAATAATGAAGAAAATATCCAATCTATGAATGCTATATTGATTAATATTTTATAAATAAAATAATTTTCATTTTTTTAATATTGTTCATTGCTACAATTATATTAAAGATGTAAGTTAATAAACTCTATTTGTTTCTTATGCTTCATTTTTTTATTCCCTTATGATAAAAAAAAAAAAGATGTCTGCCGTGTATGGAGACAATTGCACACAAATTCTTCTATTTTATTCAATGAAAACTATTCTCTTCTTAACACTTATTTGAGGGTCCAAATAAATGGTAGTTCTAAGATGCTAAGTACAGACTTTAGGAAGGATATTCGAGTGTTGTTCAGTGAAGTTTCTTTAACTCTTCTAGCGTTATGCCAACTCTGTGAGGTCTTCCATTGACTTATGTAACGTAGAGTTACTTCAACCTGACTCTTGTGCCATAGTATAAATAAACCCTTCCGGTTGGGTTTGCTTTTATCCATCAAATACTTTGAGATAGCTATAGCCAGTAACTATTCTTGATATTATCGGCCTCTTGTTAGAAATATTCTCAGAGTCAACCACACACTCTCTCTCTTTCCTCTAAATTCGCTTTACTTATATATCACTATATCTAACTTACTTCACTTTATTTCCACCTGCATCTAACTAACATAATCACGTTTCATTTTGGTTGGGAAGAAATTGTTATTTCATGCAATCAATCTCAATTAAAGTCCCCAAGGTTAGTGAAGAGAAAATCGAGAATAGCCCAGCGTCACACTTGGAGATTATTAGTTTAGTTTAGTTTTTATTAACGTCGCACTAGAAGCAACACGAGGGCTATTCGGACCTAGTAATTTTGAACCTCGGTCAAGTGAGGAGGACGACACCTGAGCTGGCACCTCCTCTTCTAACTTCCACCCTACGCCAACGGGAGAACTTTGGGCCCCGCAGATTTAACATGCATCAGCCCCGGCTACACGACGGGTCTTTGGCAGCCAAAAATCAAACCCACGACTGAACGGAAACCACCGGTCACGACTCCGAAATCATGACCACTGGGCTACAGCGGCCACATCCCACTTGAAGAATTAAAGCTTTGCAGATTACAGTAGATCTTCTTTTGAACCGATATGCTGTTTCATCTTTCTTTAAAAGCTCCATAGTAGTATTACTACATTACCTCTACGTCTGTCACGAAGAAATTTGAGGTGTACAAAATCCTGTGGATCCCAAAACACAGTAGATAACACTTTTTCAACATATAAGCGAAAACTTTTTCTTAGAGGAACAGTCCCACTTATTTAATGCCATTTTATATCGGGTCACTTTGTTTCAATGTGAATGTAATTGTTTGTTAACGTTGTACGAAGAAACAACAGAAAGGCTATCGACGACGGACCTCGTAATTTTGAACCTCGGTTAATGACGACACATGAACTGGCACCTTCCTCTCCAAACTTCCCCACAACCTTACGGGCGGACTTTGAGCCTCGACAGATTTAACGTGAATCAGTTCCAGCTACACGGCGGGTCTCTGGTGGCGTCTGACCTTGAACCCATAAATATATGAAAATCGCCAGCCTCGAGTCCGTGACCATGTTCGCTAAGTTTCCGCGACCTCGCCTTTGTTTCAGGGAGCTAGCGACTAAGTAAATGAACGTATAAAGAATAAATTATTATTTAAACTGAATATAACTGATTTGATTACTATCAAAATGCACTTGAAAATCGTCTAGTACTATTGAGAGGGACCCAGGTATGCGAACTCATGGCCAGTGTTATTCTGTCGACTCGTATCTTCGAGTCCTGATATCACTAAAACCCAGCCATGTAGCGGGTCTGTTGCACGTCAGATCTGTAGAGGCTCCAAATTCTCCTATTGGCATGATGTGGAAACTTTGAAAGAGAGGTGTCAGCTCAGGTGTCGTCTTGTCACTTGACAGATATTTAAAATGACGGAGTGCGTCGCAGTTGGCCCCGAGTTGCTTCTAAGTGCGACGTTAATAAAGAATCAATAATTCAAGTCACATTAAAAAAAAGTCTTATTTATGTTTGATCCTCCTTCAGGCTAAAACTATTATTCCTAAAATTTTCTATATTTGGTGAGAGAGTTTTATGAGGGTTCTTGTTCATTACAACGTTTTTATGTATTTCACTTGGTGTGAGTGTGTGTCTGTCTGTATGTGTATCAGTGCGTCATCAAATTTTCGATCGTTAATTTAACTAACTTTCCATCAAGCCAGAGCTCTGAAAATTTGGGAATCGTTTTTACTTGCCTAACAATGCACTATTAAGACATTCGCGACAAGTTTTAACTAATATTTCAATATTTTTTTTAATAAACTTTGCCACCATATGAAAGCATTGTTTTTAAAAACGTTGATTTTTATCTCCAATTATTTATTCATTCATAGATCGAATTTTGATTTCCTCACAGATAATTATCCTTCAAAAAGATTCAGAGTGAGTAATAAGAGGAGTTACTTACATTTAATTGGTGGTAATCTTGAAACATTTCACATGCTGAATTGTACGCAGAAGTTGAAGAATTAAGATGCAACTCATGTGACGACATTCATGATTGATTTGGCTTAACTCTAAGTCACCAAACTCGTGTTTTCTGATGGCGCTCTAATGTTTACAAAAGTTTATGTTCTAATTCGTGTAATTATTTTAGACAATTTGTCCCAAAATAATTTATTCAGTGATTTTATAGTCAAGAAATATTAAAAACCTTTACAACGAAAATTATTATCTACTTATATAAGCTCTTAAAAGCCATTCAATTTCAAAAAATAAAACGAGGCTCATTCTTTGTTCGTAGGTATAATGCATTCTTGTTTCGTTAACAAAATAATTATGACAAGACTAAAAATAAAATACATAAATGTAAAAGGATAACTAAAGTACCATTTAAAATAAAATCCACTATTTAAAATTTCCTTTTAAAAATATTAACCTTAGTTGGATCCATTCGATCCTAATAAGGGCGTTGGAATAATTTCGTTAACTAAACAAATTAACGTTGAAAAATAAAATGATTATTATTCCATCAAAATTCCTATGTCCAGAATATGTCAAGTCCTCACCGGAATGCTTACGTGAGTGGATTAGTTAAGTTAAATAACTGAAGGGCGTTATTTCGAAGCTAATGTTGTAATATTGGGCTTTTAAACATGACATAATGCCATCTTTAATATTTACTAATGGAAACCAGATATGAATTCAAAATGACTTGTTCCCGACCAAAGGATCGATAAAAAGGAGGGAAAGAGCTTATATTAGAGTGAACAAGGTAAACTTTAATTGCTTCGGCAATGTTTATTTTTAAACTACATTTCTCTCACTCATCGAGTTAACATTTATTGAAAACAAGATGGAAATTTGATAAAAAATTTCAGACATATTTTATTTTGAGAATTATAGAACACATTTATAAGGCAGTCATTATTAAAGAGTTAAAGGAAACAGTAGATTCTACTTCTGAATCACCCATAGCCACACATATATCGTGAATTCGGCTTTCTTCACAGCATGTACGCTTAAATCGTTCTGGAGACATGAATGAGAATGAAAAGCCCAAAAGAAATTCTCTTTCAAAGGGTGGTGTTTTTCCCCCGTGGAGGAGAGAACAAGTGACCTTGAGTGCCGATGGCGTTTCGAACCTATATAATCCTTGAGTCCAACAAAAACTTGTCCAATCTCTTATGCAATGCACTTATGAACTTGGCAAGAAAGGATTCCCCTTCAAGCTAATTACTAAGCCATTTAGCTTCTGTCGTAGTCTCTGAAGAGAGCTGTCGTATACTCCCCTCCTGTATCATTGTGATGATACAAAGCGGAATTTTCGCATAAGACTTTAGAGAGGAACCAAAGAGGAATTTTTGCAAAGGAACTTTTTCACACAGCAGCTACATGACAAGGAGTTAAAACTTGTTGAAAAATAAATGACTCGTCATTCCTGAAAGAATTGTGTGGAGAAGACTTCCATGAAAAAATAATTATAGCATTTAAATTCTTGTTAAACTCACATGTACTGTCAACACTGTTTGCTGATATGTAACCTCGGATCATATCACTAAGTGGGCGCTAAAGAGTTAGTGTTATTTAACCAAGAGGGAACTATTCTCAACTCGTCATCACATATTTTATGCCTTCAATATCCTACAGGTTGATTTTGTTTTTTTTTTTACTAGATCTAAATAAATTTTCCCCATATTTATTCTGTCCAGTCAATATAGTTTTAGTACAATTTAATCTTTCGAATCTTCGTGACTACGATAGCCTAGTAGTCATAGTTACGGATTCGCAGTCAGTGTTGTTCGAGCCTGATGCCACTAAAGACCACCGTATCACGGGGTTGACGCACGATAAATTTGGTTGAGGTTCTAAATCCTCGTGTGGAGTGATGTGAAAACTTGGAGAGGGTGGTGTAAGAACAAATGTCTTTCTTGTCATTTGTCTGATTCTCAAAATTTTGAGGTACGTCGCTAATAACTTTCCTGTTGCTTCTCATTTCTAGGTTGATAACGAATCACAATCAGAATCACCTTACCAATCTTTATTTGAGAGATAAACATTACATTTTTCATACAATTCTAGCACTAAGATAATTTCCTGTATTTTCAGAATACAAAACTCAACTTATTCTGTATTCTCAACTTTATATTGCGTTCAGCCCTTCGTTTTGTATACTGCAAAATTGTTTTTCTCTCATTAAGCGAAGCCTTTTAATTCTTCTGTCTGTTGAAAATTTTTTCTCTCTTTGTCAGTCTAATTCTGTAGTGATCGTGTCTCGCTATACCTTTTCATATGTTTTGAAATGTCGCCTTTGGCTACATTTTCACTAAATTTTCTTCAATTTCCTAAAAACTGTTGCTTATTCTTTGATATTTTGTATCGTTTTTTTTTATTACAAAAAAAGTCAGTTCTTCGTTTCATTTATTTAATTTTACCTACTTTTTTCTCACAAAATAAATCAAAAAATATTTGTCAGTACACTTAATAAAAAAAACTCAAAAAATACTAACTAACTTGACTGCAAATACCTAATACTCTGACAGAGCTCCTGTTATGATATGATTGGCTCAATGCCAAAAAAATAAAACTTGGCTGTATCTCTAAAAATTCTTGCTTATAGGCTACATTCAAATTAAAGAAAAGTACCTAAGCACAAGTTGTGTTTCTTTTTTCTATTTGTTTGGTTAGTACCTTTTGTTATAACAAAAAAAAAATTATAAACTTTGCTGCTTTACATTTCTGATTAATTTATTTATTCATTGGTATGGAACATTATGACACTCTTCTAAAGACAGTCGAATTAAAAGCCATCAGAGTAAAAAATTACACTTTTTTCAGAAGGTTTACGCAATTTTGGTCATTAGTGTACCTCTTTGAAAATTGTATTATAAATGTACTGATTCAAATAACTTAGTTCTTTTTCACGAAGCAATGGCAGAAAAATAGTATTTTGTTTGAATATTGCTTGATAAAATAAAAAATTTTAAGTTTTAAATATACTACTCATTTGGAAACAGAGAAATGATATATTCTCTATGCGATTTTCCTTTTTTTTTATTGACTAATTCTTAACTAACACACATATCTTGACCAACATATATAAACTATTTTAACTACTTTCTTTTTGATGTCCGGATTCATCGGTTTCTATATGAAACAAGGTTCGTGGTTGGTTTATAACCGTCTTCAACCTTTCCACTTTTTGGCTATTATTTTTCGATAGCTCGAAGGATGTCGGTGGACCTGGCTTGACGAGGATGATTCAAACCTTGGATCTGTTAATCTGGAGAAAACTCGTTCAGGCCTTGCAGTGATCTTAAGAAGGAAGATAAAAGAGATTCCCGAACCAAGATAAAAGATTAAAACGCTTTAACATTTGTTATCGTTGTTGAAGTGAGCCGCCACAGACTCCCCTTCCAGTATCATCGTTATGGTACGAAGATACATTTTCTGAGCCATATTTTTAAGAAGGTTGTTTTTCCAGCCATTACTGAAATGAATACATGAAAACGAAACAAAGAGAGTTTGTATAAAACGCTGAATGTAATTCCAAAATGAAAATAAATCTGCATGAAAGGGATGAAAATCAGTGCTTTTTTGTTTCCTACATTAAACAACTAAATATATTGACAATAGCTTTGTTCTTCCTCTTTTTTCTAGTTCTTTCTTTTTTTTTTCCTTTAATGCTAATGCAAGGGACTGAATGTGCCTTTAAAGTTGTAAGAGTAAGAAAAGCATTATATTGAATGGCCTGGAAATTCCTTGCTGACTATTCGTGAATTTATTATACAAACGCAAGTACTTTAAAGTAACTATTTTTATGCTAATGGGAGAAAGCACTTCTAAAATAATGCAGAAAAATCTGAACTTATAATTACAAGAAATGTTCAAAACGTCTGCTCCTTTCTAGGAGATGAAGCTGAACCCGTATGCACATATTTTAAGAAACGCATTTTAAGAAACTGGAAGTGACTTACGTTAAAAGAATACGTTAATTCTTAACGTATTCTTTTTGTTTATTGTTTTCATATACTTTGTTCGTAATATATTCCCATAGAAAAAAAAATCGAGGAACGCTTAGTTCAAAGAACGAAGTATCCAAAAAATTCTTGAGATGAGTCGATCGATAAACAAAAACCTTGAAACGAGTCCATCGTTTCATTCATTGTATGGCACATTACACCATCTTCTTTGAACCAAGCACCCATTTCCTCAAATCTGTGTATTCCCTAAATTTTTTTTCGGGATATTTGAAGAACAAAATTTGGGAAAATAATCTTCAAACAATAAATGATCTAAAAATTGCTGTATTACTCAAAGGATACATGAAGTCCCTCCCAGCATCCAGAAACGCTTTTCTCGAAATATACGCAAACGAGGGCATACATTTCAAATACTTGTTATAAATGTAAGTTTAAAACCTCTTTCTACACTATGTTAGAAATGCATTTCAGCATTAACATAAAAATAATTGTTTTAAAATTCGATAATAAATTTTAAAAAAATGCTAGTACTATCTAATGGCTAGGCTACGGTTTCAAGTACCTAGAGTGTACTTTTAAAATGGTACATTCAGTTATAAATCTACGAAATTATTTATTAACATTTAATTAACTTTTAAATGGCATTTATGTAAAATAAAAAATATATTAGATACACAGCTATACGAAAAGAATTATGAATATTTTGGAAATGGCTAATGTTTTATAATAACTCATTTAATATTTATCAAATAAAATACTTTAGAAAATTAATATTTATAGTAATGCTATTTATTTATTTTCTCTCATTCATCTTTTTTGTTTAAATATTTGTAATTATTCATACATCATAATTAAATAATGAAGCACGATGTAATGAATACAAAATATATTTACAACAAAATAAGAGAATTTATAAATGTGTAATCAGAAAGTGTGTTTTCTAAAAGTATTTAATAATTCCCTTATTTCTTTTTGAGGAAATATACTCATCTTCTTTATATATGATCATTAAATTTCTTCTGCAATGTTTTGGGTTCATAAAATCTGGATTCTGTAAAAAAAAGATATATATATATATATATAGTACAATTTATTTTGATAATGAGAAAAAAAGAATTCGCATAGTTCCCTCTTGAATTTTTCATGAAACTTTGTCCATTTTCATTTTAAAAGATGTGAATAAACTGTTCCTCGAAAAAAATGTTGGCAATAAAAATTTTCAAATATTTTTTATTTTAATAAATTTGACTATTTTTGTGAATCTAAAATGGAGAAAGACTATTACAGTCTTAATGTACATTTAATACACCGAGAAGAAAATAAATCTATAAGTGTAATTTCTCTGAAAGATTTTTTCTTAAACTTTCTTTTCCATTTTAGGGGAGGAGGAAGTTTTTCCGAAACTTAAATAAATTTAAAATTAGTTTCTCTATAACTCTTATCATTACAAAAAATAGTTTTTGTTAAAAATTAAAATAAAATTGAAAATTCCTTCCCCAAATTTAAATAAATTTGCATAAGAAATTTCTCTACATGTCAGAGGGAATTTGTATGGCTAAAGGGTCGCTTGAGTAATAACTTAATATCTGCTACATTTATTAATACTTAAAAAGTGAAATAGTTCTTATTAGTTTAAAATAGTTATATCAATGAGCATTAAATGAATTTTGTAAATTAACTATTCCTAATAATATTGCTTAAATTTTTTTAAGATAAGATTACTTTATTCATTATTTAGGTAAGAATTTATTGTTTAAAAACATATATATTCATATACTGCATTACTTTCTACAATATCTTAAAATGCTTCTAACTATTAAAAATTTGTTTAATAACTCTGAACGGGTGGAGATTGACTCAGTGTAATTTGCAGTGAAACAAATAAGCATTGATATATATCAGACAAATTTTTTTATCATATTCGCAATAATTATTTGTACGCATTTAATGGCAAAAATTGCCTAAATACATTTATTAAAAAATAATGTCAAGTCGTCACTAGTATTTCTGTATTGACTTTAATTTAATGGGTTTTTTAATGTTAATGAATCGCGTTGCTTTCTTTTCCAGTTAATGATATTCTACCGTCTGACATATATAGAATTAGTTACGTGACTACCAATTGGTCATATCCTTTATTGGTGACCCGGATGTGATTGGAACACGCAACCTTTTGATCTTGACTTGTCCTTTTCGAACATATGGACAATGAATGCCGGCACAAATTCTCAGAGGTCAGAGTGCAAGATTCATAAGACGGGACACACTTGTTCGTAGTTTGATATTTTTTTAAAATTTTATATTCTAATGTGTGAGATACAATTATTTAACTCCTGCATCATTATCTATTCAGTGGCGCCAAGGTTTAATTTAACGGAAACGGAACAATATATTTTATATTATTCTTAATCTCTTAATGATTTTCTTAAATAAGAAAGCACGTGATTAAACAAAGTTAAAATGAGGTACTTTTTTATTACGACTCTTTACACCTAATATTAAGAGATAGGAGACATTACACACATACTTAGGTTTCAATATCAGTGTCTTATTGTGACTTCGCTAGTGAATATAGAGCATCATGTATTACTCATTTCTGTTTAAGCCAATCTTTTTTCTCTTATATTAGGAACTTGATTTAAGTTTTGCCTGTGACACATAATATCTATTAGTTTAAGCGTTAATTTTTTTTTTAAAAAAAAGGATATTTATTAAATATTTCTAAATATTAAGGATTTAGTATGATAGAGTAACATATAATTGTTTTAGAGCACATAATGCTTTATAATATACAGGGGTTGGACAAAAATATGGAAACACCTTTTAAAAAACATGTTTCTTTGCTTAATATGGTGTAGGAAACCCGTTGGCATCCAAAACAGCTTGCAGTCTTCTCGGAATGGATAAATACAGTTCCTGTATGTGTGCCAAGGGAATATTATACCATTCTTCCTGCAAAACGGTGGCAAGTTCAGATAACGATGTTGGCAGAGGATAACGAGAACGCACTTTCCATTCCAATGTAGACAACAAAGGTTCGATAATATTTAGGTCTGGTGACTGTGGTGGCCAGGGGAGATGGGACAAATCCTCCTCGTGCTCAGAAAACCAGTCCTGTACAATGTGAGCTGTGTGAACAGGGGCTTTGTCGTCTTGGAAGACACCATCACCATCGGGGAACAAAGTTTGTACCATGGGATGAACTTGATATACCAAAATGTTCACATAAGTCTTGGCAGTCATGTGCCCTGACACAGTTATCATGGGGCCAGCAGAGAACCACGATATGGCTGCCCAAACCATAACAGAACCCCCGCCATGTTTCACTCTTGGCAACAAGCAGTCTGTATTATAGACTTGAGATGGCGTTCTCCAGACGTAAACTCGGCCAGAAGTGGGAAACAATGTCAAAGAAGACTCGTCAGACCATATTACACGCTTCCACTGCCCTATAGTCCAGGCTTTATGACTTAAACACCACCTTTTCCTGTTACGGGCATTAGCATCACTGATGAGTGGCTTCTCAATTGCAGCACGGCCAGAAATTCCCTGTTTATGAAGCTCCCTTCTAATTGTTTTGGTACTCACAGGGTTCTGTAACACAACATTCATTTCAGCAGTAACTTTTGCAGCTGTGGTCTTCTTATTTTTCGTCACAATTGCCCTTAATGATCGTCTGTCACGATCACTCAGCACACACTTTCGTCCGCGCTGTGTTTTAGCAGATGATGTTTTTCCGCTTTTCAAATATGCGGAATAAATCTTCGATACAGTACCTCTTGAAACACTAAACACCTCGGCTACCTTGCTTACGGAAGCACCTACCATACGTGCTCCAACAATTTGCCCACGTTCGAAGTCTGTTAACTCTGACATAATGCAATGACAACCTCACACTCCGACAACAACTGAACTGTTTAGCACATTTACGAAGTTGTATAGGTGGCGTTAGTAGTCAAAAACGCCCACGCCACCTACATATTTCATTAAAATCAATCTTTCTTTTCAAACATGCATTTTACAAGGTGTTTCCATATTTTTGTCCACCCCCTGTATTTTATCTACTTGAACATGAACGGTTTCCCTGCGCATCTCCTTCTATCTAACCTCTGGGACTACATTACTACGATACTTGAGATGAGAACCTCACCTTATGAAAGAACCACAATGTATGTAAATGAGCTTTACTATGTAAGGAAAAAGTGCAGTGAATAGGATAGAGGAATTAGAAATTCATAGGAATACTATATTGATTCGAACAATTCTATGACTGAAAGTTGTGGCGTAATGGCAAATATTATGAGGCATCCATTCACTTTCAAAATCTTTTATTATCAAGTTCATATCACACTCATGCAATTACATCAGAAATCTTCTTACAGACCTCTGATCTCTCCAAGGATAACGTCTCGTCTGCGAAACTGTCTGGGTGGGCAGCGTATCAATTTCAGCTTCATCAAGAGAAGTGACGTCAATCAAGTGCAGAGTACATACATTCCAAGAATATAGTAACAAAAAAATGAAAACAGGAAGTATACGAGCCATGACGTCACAGAGTGCATACTTCATTTGGATCCTGTCACTATAAATCAACTTGAATTGGATCCAGAGGTTTGTGGTCGACAGTGTAAGCTATGAATGTAAATAGAATTCTCTTTTATAATATCTAATTAAGAACGTGATTAGTTAACCGCTCTGCATTATTAATTCACTTTGATGGTGCTTATTCAGAGTCTTAATAAAACAGTTAAATATTTTGGACTGCTTATTTTTGCGTAACTATTGTCCTTCAATCACAACAATGACAAATTGTCTCAATGTTAATAAATATTCCATCCATCCAAAATAATTTTGAATTTGTGTCATGTTCTTTATCGTCAGACAAAGATATCTTAAATTTATATCTATTAAAATATTCAAAGTTGAAAATCTATCACATTTACAGATATTTAAGGACATTTTATATTTCAGTTATCGAAAAGATAAAAAAGTTATTGCTGAAAAAATATTTATTCTAAAACTTTCTCAGGTGCTTATTATTTCCTTAAGGAATTTCTAAAACACTGAGTTTTAATTATTTTAATGGCATTTGGATCGTCTGTAAATCGAATGTAATTTTATATATTTAAATATTTGTGAATATAAACTGCTGTTTGTAGAAAATGCAACACCATGAAGGAATCATCAGAATCAAATGAAATTCGCAGCAAATGTCAATTATAGGATATTATGCAAATTAATAAAGTTTCAGAGCCATCGCGCGTGCGCGGCGCGCGCAGCGCCCTCTGAATTGATGCTGAAAGCGTATAAATAAAGTGCTGTAGCGGGACGTTGAAAAAAGTCTATGATTATTTGTTAGTGGCAAACGTTTAGTGAGACCTGAGTATGCCTCCACGACGGAAGAATAAGAAATTCAAGCAACTTACGGAGTTTGAACGAGGGAGGATAATCGGCCTTCGAGAAGGAGGATTTTCCTATCGCGCAATAGCAGCTCGTATGCAGCGGAACAGTTCCACAGTGATGCGAGTTTGGAAGCAGTGGACCGACGAGCACCGAACAACTCGAAAAACAGGCACTGGACGACAGAAGGTGACGTCAGAGCGCGATGATCGACACCTGCTCCGCATGGCGGTGAATGATCGCACAGCTTCCTCCAGGCAGCTGGCAGCACGTTGGTCTACTGCTACAGGTGTACAATTGTCGGCTTCGTCAATTCGTCGTCGTCTGCTGCGCCGTGGATTGCGTGCAAGGGTGCCTTTATACAGGATTCCCCTCACGGCGAATCATCGACGGCTGCGTCGGCAGTGGGCTCTTGAGCACAGAGACAGGCGAGCTGATTGGCACCAAGTTGTCTTTTCAGATGAATCACGCTTCAATTTGTGGACCCATGATGGCCGTGTTCGTGTTAGACGTTATGCCGGTCAACGCTGCCTTCCTGAGTGTATTATTGAACGACATAGTGGTCGAACACCCGGAGTTATGGTCTGGGGTGCGATTTCGTATCATGGACGATCCAATTTGATACGAATTGAGGGTAATCTCAATAGCAACAGGTACGTCCGTGAAGTGCTACAGCCCGAAGTCGTTCCTTTCCTTCAAGGCATCCCTGGAGCTATCTTTCAGCAGGATAATGCACGCCCACATGTTGCGCGGACTGTTCGAGACTTCTGTTCAGCACAACGCATGCAACTTCTTCCTTGGCCTGCTTATTCACCGGATATGTCGCCTATTGAGCACGTGTGGGATATGGTTGGTCGGCGTCTCGCTCGTGATCCGCGTCCTGCAGTTTCCAAAGACGAACTTTGGTTGCGCATACAAGCGATATGGAATTCTCTTCCTCAAGCAGATATTCAACATCTGTTTGACTCCATGCCACGTCGTATAGCAGCACTTATTGCAGCGCATGGTGGCTGCACCAAATACTGATTTCGGACGCTTAATTTGTTTCTTTTGTTTTGAAAATTTCATCATTTATTTGTATCAGTACAAGTCGTTTCTGCATTAAATTTCATTTGATTCTGATGATTCTTTCATGGTGTTGCATTTTCTACAAACAGCAGTATATATGCGTATAAGTTTTGCTAAGTTCTTGAAAACAAATTTTATCTATTATCACTTTTTAAAATCTATTTGCCCATTATGAGTCGACAATGAGAGCTAATTGACAGCTGGAATATTTATTAAACTGGAATATTTCTTTAATTTATATATTTTAATGAGGAAACTAATTCTGTATGAACTGATCATTCTTATTATAATAATGAACTGTTTTATTAACGAAAATATTTATATTACTGGCTTGAGTTGAGCCGTCGCCAAAACGAAATATCAGATGTTGGTGAAATTTGCAAGAGGCTAACGGATAAGTTCTAAAACATACACTGGAAAAAATAATAGAATACCGTTGATAATGCGCACATAAAAAGAACAATGGAAAAACATTATTACTTTAAGATATTTTAACTTACATTTTACGAGTTTGAATGTAACTGTTATGAAAAAGAAGAAGAAAAAACAAGTCTTTCGAATACTTTGAAGGCCGTTTTAGAGTTCCAGGATCCGAATTATTCGTCAAGTTCACTTTCACTCATTGAAATTTATGGATGTTTATCCTTATCACTTTAAATGCTTTCCAAACCAGAATTTGTCCTCTTCATACACAAAATCGTCTTCGCTGCAGTCCATACAGCTGTTACAAATGCAGCATTTTTGTAGAACTCGTATTAGCCCTTTTTTTCGTCTTATGTAAGGGTTTTGAATTTTTGATGGATTTTTTTAAAACAAAAAAACATACTCTAGGCTTATACATGAATCGTCTTAGATTCGGAAGTATTTGGTAAATATTTTTAACAGATATACAAATAATCTCTTTCATCTCGCCAATTTCAGTAAACTTTAAAAATGGGAACTAAAGACAGCGGGTTAACTACATAATGTACTATTGTTTGTAATTTTTATTCATACACTTTATTCATCATAATTATTTTTTTCTTTAAATGTATGTGCATTATCTATATTGTACTGATGAAAAATATTGTCTTTATGATGAAATAAAATGATGTATAGAAAATCAATTATAGTATCTTCAATTATTGTAAATATCTTTATCAATCATTGAAAAGGAATAATTTAACTGAGATATTATTGTAAACGTTGTTAAATTTATATCTGAAATTTACGTATGTAAAAACATTTTTTAAAAGAAATAAGAGAAAATAACATTAAAATATGAAATGCTGAAAATGTTTTATACAAAAAAAACACACACACACACAAAAGGAAAATCAGAGAATTCCCCGATTCAAAGGAAATGCTAATATAGTTTTCTAAATATGGATGAATACATGATTGATATATAGATGAATACCATATATGGATGAATTGTTCGATCTGTACAGATGTGAATAAGGAGTACAATGACTTTAGAGATATGCAAGGAATGCTTCGAAAGAATGCGATATTGTTACCCAAACAATTAATTACACGTGAATTTTTTCCCCAGAAGTAGCACAATTCTGACAATAATTTCAAACTTGCAGCTGTTATTCCTTTCAAACAATTACACGGACATAAATGTTTTTTGATGCATATTTCCTGGGTTCCTTTCGTTATATTCTCTACATTATGTTTGTGATTCACAAAAACTTGTTCAAACATTTATGATAGTTGATACAAGGTATTCAAAAGTCAAGAAAATAAGGGAAAAGCTGTGCTCTAATTACTAACAAATGCGTATCACTTTTTATATAATAAATCGAAGTCGTTCAATACCCTTGTAGAGATCATATAATGACGAAGCTGTATTACCCATAAAATTATTTAGATAGAGTCTAAGGTCCCTCGATGTTACACCCCATTAATCCCCCCCATAGAATATTTAAGCTCCTAATTTTGTTATGAAGTTGTGGAAAGTGAGCCAGAGATACGTGAGGTCTAAGGATCTGAAAAATAATTTAATATTTGCCTTTGATTCTCACATAAAATAAAAATAATACAATTATACGTTATATCTCGTTTAGTAAAACTCTAAAACAATGCTTCCCAACTTTCCCTCCCAGCGATTCAGTTATTTTTATTCTCTTTTTCATGACTAATATAAATGCTAAAAACTGATTAGCTATTTCAAGATTTGTTGGTAAAATAAAACGTTTAGAGATGTCAATACGCACTCAACAGTTTAATAATTGTTTATCTGAAATTATTCCAAAAGTAATTGCGTAAAAAGAAAATTTTAATACAATGAATTTATTAATCAGAAGTGTGGAGATGTAACTATTTCATTCTAAAAATCTAATTTGAAGGAAAAAACAATACCTTAATCCTCAGAAACGGTTTGATTTTCTATCTATTTCTATATCAGTTTTTCAAGGAAAATCAGAGTTCAAAATCTCTCTTCACACTTATTGGGTGTGATAAAAGGCATCAGAAATTTCATAACTTTTTTTTCTACAATTGGCTATTCTTGAAGAAACGGCAACCAAAAATTCCTCCGCAGTATTCTCTCATATGTCTTTGAGTAATGTGTCACGAGACAGTTCAATAATAGATTCAATATCTGAATACTTCAAATCTGTTTTGGATTCTGCGTTAAATAAAAATAGATTTCTTAAGCATTCTTTGGCGCTGTTGATTGAGGGAAAACATTGCTGATGATTAGACTGCGGTGCCAGTAAGTTTTAATCGCTATCCACTGAAATCTGATAATGAACTTACACATTATACTTATTCGGCAATTATGTAATCTTCGTAAAAAAATTATAATTACCGACTTCCACACAACGTAATTGCAAATTGATGTGGGTGTTTTTGTAGCTGCGACAATCTTTTCTTTCACTGTAAAAACAGTAGCATTCTTACCTTATAAGGACCGAAAATTATTCAAAAAATCCAAAATACCACAAAGATATTCTATATCTCTTTGGAAGTTAAGCTCTCATGAAGCTAAGACCCACCATTTGGGAAGCTCTGATCTGAAATATTTAATATTTATTGTAATAAATGAGGGTAGATGCGGGGAGTTAAAGAGCTTCCAACACTCTTTCGTATTTTGTGAACTCTTCATAAATGAAATATATCATCTTTTTTTTTTTTTTTTTGTTAACTAAATATAATCGCTATTGTTTTAAATTTAAGTCATTTGTTTCTGAATGGTATACCACAATAATAAGTTCATAAATTTGTTTATTTTAAATTTATTATGTTTTAATTTGCTTAGGATCGTTTCGACGTTGATATGCGGGGGTTGCACATTTGAATGACAAACAATTGAAAATGATATGCTAGAGAATAAAGTTTAGAGGTTTTTAATCTTTTTTTCGCCTAAATTAAACAATTTTCTCAACTATTTATCATTGATTTGAGCAGAAATACTCAAGCAGCCGTTTTTAAAATTCTCTTCGAAGTAGCATTGCTTTTCGATTTGTTTCTTTCATTCATTCTTTTGAAAAGCAATACATCAAAAATCGTTGAAATGGATTTTAGTTTACCAATCTCCGTCTTTAGTCTAAATTTAGAAATCAAAACAATTTAAGTTACACAGCCGAAGCATAAGCCAATTTTATTTCTTTATCATGCAAATGCTATGTTTATGATGAACATTACCTGGAAAGACAACGAAATTATTTATTTCCTGTGTAACGTAAGCCAATTACGGTGACATATTATGGATGATACGAAAAATGTGATTTGTTTCGTTTATCTGAAAAGGTCACTACAAACGAGAGGGAAATGAAGAGAACGAAGAGCTTAAATAAAACAAAAATTTAAGTAAGTTGCACGCAGGTAAAAATGCAAGGTCGAACATTTTATTCCTTTAACGGTTTCTTTGACTAATTTCAAAAATTACATACTGACATTAAATAGCTTTTTATACAGAAAATCTTCCCCGTAATGAAAATCATATTTTGAGTTTATAATCGTGCACAGAGAAAATCTTTTATTACATTATTATTTATATTTGAAATAATCCATTCTTTTCATTTATAAAACACTTTAGTCTCCATACTGTAATGAAAAACAGATTAAAACTTTACAAAATATTTAAAAATATTTCTAATTCGTAAAGTTACAGTTTTGTGGGAATTGTCCAGCTGTGCTACAGCAGCGCCACCTTCAACGCAGATAAGATGGTTTGATCTCGAAGTGTTAACTCACAGAAATGCATGTCCGTCTTTTTCTTTAATTTTTCATCATTTAATAAACTCTTCTTTTCTCCTAAAATGAGCGTGATTATTTAAAACATACCGACGCCAACCTCCACAGTTTAATGAATGCAAATGTTATAGGCACAAGAATTTAAATGTTAGGGGATTTAGTACCCCCAAAATGACCAAACATCGAAAAAAATTTACTACCTTACTTTCATTACATAACTGTTTTAAATACATGTAAAAATATATCATAGCTCTAGCAATGTTATTTAGTACGTTATTTAAATTTTCTTTAGCAGTGTGCCGTATCATTTCCTTCAGCTTCAAATCTTGAAACTCTCTTTTTTCAACTTTTATCTTTCATGATATTAATGTATTTGCCAAGTATAAGTATGTGTATCACGCAAAGGCTTTTTTGTAATCAATATAGTTTAAAAACTTGTTTTGGTTATTTTGTATAAATTGTTTAATAATTAAGTTCATGGTATGAGGAACTAAATGAATAGTTATTTTTTTAAATCTATAAAATTAAATATAACTGTTTTATTTTACTGTTTTTCGTAATGTCCAATAGAAAAAAATTGTAATACTGTAAATAACACTAGTATAATAAAAACAATGTGCACAAATATTCGAAAAACTTCTAAGAAATTAAGAAAAAAAAATTAAAAAAATATTAGAATTTATAGAACTATTAGAAACTTAATATTGGAATATTCTGAAAAAAAGTTAAGAGTAATTGTTTGTTTGAAAATAAAGTTTTTTCCTGAAATGAATATCTTATGTGCAATCCCATTTGATTATTATAAACTTTTTTCTCATATATATCTAATAAAAAATTGCTCACAAAATACCACGTCCTTTTAAATTCGTTTTGAAATCGCTATATAATTTTGAGATATATCACAACAAAAGTCTTAAACTTAAATCAGGATGCTTTATATAGTTAATTTATATTGAAGAGAAAATAACTGTCGAAAATCTAATTGATATTTTCTGTTGGTTATGTATAGTTTTATGTTTGCTTAAGACCTCTCGCCATCAAGAAATGACACCTGTAAATGAAAAGATTTAGCATCTAAACCCTTAATGGGTTTCCCTGAGGAAATGGGGGAGGGTGTCCCTCTCAATGATTTATTACTTCCTAGAGTTTGACAGGATAGGATTATGTTTAGGAACTAACTTAAATCAGTACCAATCTTTGAGGTTAGCTTTGAATAGAGGAGGTGTCGCCATTAACATTTCGCCCTTGCTGAAAACATATTCCATTTGAAATTTAGCTTTGCTCCTCGAACCTCTAGAAACCATGTACAGTTAGTTTGAAAATTGGAACTCTGTTTTGGATAAGGATGTTATTTATAGCGGGGTTTACAAGATTTCCACAACAGATTAATTTTTGCGGCACTTTATAACTTTATTTGAATCGAGGATCCCCTTTATGAAGGAGCCGTGACTTATGTAAATTAACATTAATACATTAAACGTGTAGTGAATAGGAATTAATCGGATAGTGGAATTGGCAAAATCGAATAGAGAAATTGGCGATATTGGCGTGATTTGCGATAAGAGAATTTCTTGGTTGCCTCTCATGGGATATTTTGTGCTAACACAAGGCTAAAAGCGATTAGAGGAAGTAGCGACTTAAAATTGCTCATGTTCTATTGGTGCGAGAAGGTTAAGATTCTAGGAATTGATACTTAACTCGGATCCAGTTTATGTTTATTCGTGATTCCTATCCAATTTTGCTGTTATATTAAAATAAGTAGAATTCTCAATTATAATTCTAGGCTCAGAGCACGATTTAGTTAATGCTCTACATTCATAATGCTAGTCATTTTTTATCATTCTAAAGATTAAAATAAAATTAGTTAGATTTAATTAAACTGAGATTATTTCTTGAGGTAGTAATTTATTGCGTCTCAGAGGCACAGATCCTTAGCAGGAAAGTGGGTCCGTTACAAATTGTGGTGTTATAATTGCAACAATAATGGTATCTTGTGTATCAGACATGTTTATTTAGTCGACTTAGCAGATTATTCAGTTATAAGCTAATCAATTAGAAAATACAGTTGATATTTACAATTGTAGCATGATTCTGATACTACAAGTGGAAGAACAAGACATACATATCTTTTCAGACTACATATCTGAAAAGATATGTATCTCTTGTTCTTAATCAGATCAACGCGGGACTTGAAAAAGGTGCTTCGATCGGATTTAGATTCTAGGTATTTTTTGTTTTTTTCTCCATACTATCCCCACTAATTAATATCATAAATATTGCTGATAACACATTTTAATTCCAGAAAATTATTAAAGGGGGTTTACACTAAGAGCAACATACATACTCAAACAATTTTTGCGCATAGTATAAACTTATCTTTCATAAGTATTATTCAACAGTTACATGTGAAACTGAACTCCGACCTCATATTTTTTTCAAATTTTTATATTTATGAATGTACCATAAATTTGACCTCTCTTGAAAAATTGGACACCCGTACGTTAAACTTAATTCAATTTTCCCCGTCATTCCAGTAAATCGTGAAAGGTTTCTTCATGTTGCCATTTAGAAAATGTATTTATTTTTACTATAAATTGTTAAAATTTTTATTGATGTCACTTTTCTTCTTAAATACTTTGATTAGCAGTTTTTAGTTTCATCTCTTTATTTAATGAAACTTACCCTATTTGTAGAATAAAGTTTTCAAATGTGAATTTAATTTAGTAGATATAGGATTTTTAATGTAGATACAGGACTTCTCTTTAATGTGACTTCTCTTAAATGTAATCTTTTTTCCTATTTCAACAGGGGGGGGGATGTTTTTTTAAAAAAATTCTGAGCAGATGTTTCCAATGGTAGATTTGCTTAACCGTAGTTATAAGCCCTTCTTAAATTAAAAAGTTTTCAGTTTTTGGAAAGGAGGGGCATTTTTGAGGAATATTACGGTCAACAGATAAATAAGTATTTACAGTCATGAGATTATTTGAGACATCAATTAAAAAATTAAGATTTCTTGTAATTTTTTTTATTTATTAAATATTAGGGATATGTTTAGTTCGTTCAGAAAATAAGTTTCCTGGAGGCCGTAAAGAGGTACAAAATAGAATTATCGGAAAACATTTATTAAAGCATTCCCTCAGCTACCTCTTAACATAAAAGCCACCGGAAATGAAAGAATAAAACATATCAAATATTTAAAAAACAAATTTTAGAATAAAATTCACCTTTGTATCTCATTAATAGGCAGACACTCTCCACTGTCACTTAAAAATTAAGTTCTTCTCTTCAAGCAGATTTTATCCCCAGTAATAATTACGTACGCCTCCCTTGTTTGGGGGCCCGCAGCCCCGACTCACTTAAAACGCATTCAAACCTTGCAAAACAAAATCCTAAGAATAATCACCAAAGCTCCATGGTACGTTAGAAATTCTGTCATATATAACGACCTCCAATTTGAAAATATTGATAGTTTTATTACAAAACTCTCTAGAAACACTTTCCTCTCTATTGAAAAGCATGCAAATCCCTTAATCAGAACGCAGACCATATTTATAGACACAAATAATGAACAAAATGTTACGTACAAAACAATGGCTTCAACCATTAAAAGCACCCCAGCACTACTTTTTAATATATAAATCTTTGATATAAATCTTTAAAATGCGTCCTTAACTGCACTTCCCACTCCCCTGCCTGTGGGGGAAACAAAAATAGTCACAGCTTCTGTGAAACATTTCTGCAATTATTTTTGTTTAAATTTTTCAAGAATCTTTTTTTTTGTCCAGGGGGGGGGATTTTTACACTAATTGTTCTTTTAAACTTCATTAATTAAAATTGAGCAGAAGCGGTCCACTCGCTAACGCTCGTTGAAAATCTAATTTTA
The DNA here is from genome assembly GCA_019974015.1 of Nephila pilipes. NCBI lineage: Eukaryota > Metazoa > Arthropoda > Arachnida > Araneae > Nephilidae > Nephila > Nephila pilipes. The sequence continues at coordinate 22,456 of BMAW01075958.1, forward strand.
GAAATGAAACAATAATCATACTGAAACAGGGGCCTTTTCTTAATTTTGTTTAAAATTGATTCTTCAGTTTAATCTTTCATCTGAACATGATTTTACTGTCATGGTTTTTATGTCAAGGCACATTGTTGTCCAGGCGAGAGGAAAAGCCTCCAGAAAGGAGGAGTCATCGCTCGATCTCCAGCACACTGATGGCACACCGAGGAGATTAAACGGTGAGTCAATTATCTATAAGACTAGCATCTCTAAACTCAAAGAGGGAGACAGGTGCCAGAAATGAGGGATCGTCACAAATTGCGCAATGCTTGGAAGGGGGCACCTTATTAATACCGTGAGATCAATTTTGTACATCGGTGCCTAAAAGAATTATAGCAAGTTTCTCTGTGCCTTACAGTCACTGTCAGTGTTTACCTTTGAGCCTCTGGGTCGACAAGCAGAACGTCCAGTCAGTTCAAAAATGCCAAGCACATCTATCTTCTCGATCGCTAAATAGGACCAAAATCAGACAGACTGGTCGAAACGTTAAAATTTAAGTGAATAAAGTTTATAGACTTTAACTGCTTTTTGAATGCATCAAAACACGTTTGTGAACGGTTGGTCTTTTTTTTGCATAAAGAATTAAATGTATTAAGATAACATTATTTACGATTAACACATGTAATAACAATAAATTTTGTTATTTTACTAAATCCTAATGTTAAAGTTTTTTTTTAAATGATTCATTCTCGTAGAATTAAAGCGTTAAGAATTTCAAAGAATGATTTTCTCAGAATTAGAAGGATTGATTTGCTCCCCCGCCCCTCTCCAAAAAATCAAACCAGCACATTTGATCAAACATATTAATCCATATTTATTAAATCGTCATTTTATTTTGATAAAAAAAATACTATATCCATAGCTGTTATTAATAAGATAATGAAAGCACATCTTTATCATATGCAGAATTGGATTTTTAATAGTAATCTTTATTTTTCAATGTGACGCCGTGATAAAAATATTGCAAAAGGGCATACAAAATAAAAATGTAAAATATACAGTAGTACCACCCAATAAAGACAGAAACTTTGTCCCTTAAATAGAGGTGACCTTTATAGGAGGCTCAACTGTATATAAAATTTTTAAACTTACTTATCTACTCTAAATTATGTTAGACGTTATAGTATATTCAAAATAAATTTTATTTATTTGTAGTCTAAATTTAAGGAAAATAATTATATTAAAAATTACGCATTAACAGAGAACAATTTTCAACACCTCAGCCAAAAATATCGCAAACTAAAGATTTTTTCTAATATCTTTGTTAATAAAAATTCCAACCGAGCTGTAAATGATTTAAAAACTCTTGAAGCCCTTCCATCGCATGAGGCAACTTGTTCTGACGTAAATTACTAGCTATCATCACCCACACAAAAGCCACCGCAAGCCTTTCATCGCCTCTTCTCCGAAACATCTGCCATGTTCACGGTGATCTGCCCGCGTGTTTACCATCTGGCACATCAGCGAGAACAAAGCCGTTGTTTTTCCCACTCTTCAAGCTCAGTGTGTTACACCGCGAGCAATGGAGTGTAAATATCATTACGAACACAGCCGCTCGGGGTGTAATGGAACCGCTTCAGTGTGAATCGTGACACCCTCTTTGCTATCAGTATGTCAGGTATTGCTAGCTAGCATAATGGGATAATGGATTACTTAGTTGAGTGTCCCTTATTAAGTGATTTATCTTGTAGTTTTTTTGAAAAGGGAACTGATTTTTTATTGACTTAATGGGGAGTATCTTTAAGTTTTAATTATTACTAAAAATAACCGAGTAAAATATATTCTGCATATTCATTGATCTCTATGTACATAATGTTATTAGTTATAACTATTAATGTTGATTTGTTTAGTCTCAGAGAGCCATAGATTGAAGTACCCCTCAGTCTAGAGAGAATAGAGTTCAATTTACTCAGTTCTAAAGGTGAATAAAAAGCCTTCAATTGGAACTCAAAATCTCTTATTGATTTGATTCAGTCTCCCCATAGGTGAATAGTGGTCATGGTCGCGAGGTCGCGTCAGGCGTTGTTTGCTTCAAGTCGCGAGTTTCAGTCCTGTTTCGACTTAAGCCCCGTTCTGCAGAGGATCTGATGTGTGTTAAATCGGTCGAGGCCTGGCTTGATGTGGAAGTTTGTAGAGAAGGAATGGGGCCGCTCAGGTGTCATCCTCATCACTTGACCCATGTTACAAATTATGAGGTCCATTACCAGTAGGCCTTATGTAATTAATAAATAGTCAGTGACTTAAATCTGTCTTGGTGGAGTGACATGGTCCCCACTTCCTTGTCTTTAAGATTTGATTCATTTTTTTTGTATGTGTGTGTGTGTTTCAGAACATATATTCCGTAGCCTCAGGTAAAATACCTCCCATTTCACAAACACTTAAAATTTCTGTACAAATTAATTTTATTTTTCTAACTTTTATTACAAAACAAATTATATCCTACTTTGTAAAAAGCAGCATAAATATCTCGGGTGACCCCTATGAATTAATTATAACAAATCATTGTTAGCGGAAGTGAATAAGTATATTTTTATAAATGTATAACTTTTTTTTAATAAAGGCTTCACTTAAAATTATGTTCCGTCGACGATCGAAGATCAATTGAAGGAAATATGGTTAAGCAAAATAAATTTGAAAACAGAATAAAAACTCTCATTACAATAAGAGCTAAAGGAATTTTAATAAAATAATCTTCCGTTGCAAAATGTGCTGTATCACTAATGTTTAATCACTATCTTTAATAAATTATATTAAATATTTATCTTCCTTACAGTCGTCCTCTAAGTTATCAGTTTGTGGATTTGTTTTCTTTTAAGTAAATTCCTATTGTTATTGTGAAAATCCCACCTCAGTTCACAACACTTTTGCAAAAACTGACGATAAACATTTCAGAAAAGGCAATTGTGTCGTCCCTGTATGTTTTACGTATGCTTTATTGCGTGAAAAATAACATTTGATAGGAACTTTATAGAAAACAAGTTAAGAATTATTTTATTCGAATTTTCGAAAGTCATTCCAATACGTGACAGAAGAATGTGACCAGAGGTTTTTGAAAAAAGACACTCGTTAAGTGACAAATAGTTAACTTAATTAAATCAAGATTCTAAATAGTTGATTTCATTAAGCAAGAACATCTGAACTTACATTCTCTAACTATATTTCCAAAACTATTTATATCTGCACTAACAAATAACAAAGTATATCCTTTTTTCAATAAAAATCACATTATCTAAAATAGACTTGTAAATATAAACTCTATGAAATTATTCTTTTTAACAAGTTTCTGGGATTTTATACACTCGTGGAAGTAAACAGATATTTAGAGCTGATACTCTAACGGACGCATGTTTTTTATAAAAGTCTTTGAAACCTAATTTATGACCTAAGCAAAAAAGGTAATATAATGTTCAAAATTATTTTCATTGCAATTAGTTTCTGATATCTAACCACAAATATAAATATATTCAAATTCTAATTAAATAACAACAAACAATATTTTATTCTTACAGAATTATCTAATAGTCTGAGAAATTCTTATGTAACCTTTAATATATATATGTTTTTAAGCAATTGTAATCTTCGTAATAGTTTTATGCATTAAATTATCTCAAAGTTTACTTTTCAATTCGGGGTATTTTCCTAGTTAGGCACCTGGTTAGTTTAGTTAATACAGCCACTTGGCAGTACCAGCATTAATTTCAAAGTTAACCAAAATATGACTCTACTATTTTGAAAGGGAACTTAACAAGAAGCTACAGCAATGCATCGATCAAACGTCGCCGAATAACTTGAGGACAAGATTATCTTTGTGTGGCTTCCTAAGATCGTTAGTTTGATCTGGTGTTTGCCCTCTTAGGCATGGGTAAGGAATAGGAGAAACGTAATGCACTATTTTTTGTCAGGTTTTAAAATCAGCTTCAATAACATGGGCTGAGTCACAGTGTTTTCAAAACCTTATGTTATGTTATGACCATTGTTGGCCATTTTACCTTCTCTAGTGCCTGAAACACCTGTATGTGAAAATTTTCGTTTCACAGATATATTATATTTAATAATGTGCTCTCACTCTGATCTTCCTCATTATACATATATATATATATATATATATATATATATATATATATATGTAATGATTTAACTTTTAATTCAATAATTACCCTAAATAATAAATTAACTTTCTATTCTATCTCATTCCCTAATACAAAAGTAAAGAGTTCATTCTTATTTCCTGATCCCCTTCCAAAAGTATCCTATAATTTATTACATCACGCGCTCTTGAAAAGGATTAATTCTGCTTAAACTAATTATAAATCTATCAAAAACAATCCCTTTTTAATTCCCTATCTACTATATTTCCCTGGAATCCCCTTATTCTTACCACGTGCTTATGACGTTTGATGGGAATTTTCCCTAGTATATAAGCAAAAACGCTCTCTTTCATACTGCGCTTGCTCTTTTTCATACGACTGTTCTGCTCTTTTTACTTAAATGATGTAACCAAATACTACGTAATGAAAATGGTCTCTCTCTCACAGCTTTAAATAAAAGTAAAAAGTCACTAAGCCTCGACTGTTATTGATAGTATGTTACTTTACAAAAGTCGATAGGAAT
>BMAW01075958.1:27499-66060 GCA_019974015.1 Nephila pilipes
GTGATTAACAAAAGGTGTTATGTTGATGAATAAAAAAAAATTTTGCACAAAAAATTTTGTTTTCAATGTTAGACTCGGGAGTTATTGATCGATGTGTTAGTACCACGAATCAGCGTCATGTGAAAGCTTTTGCAGTGCCACCTATTTTCGAGTAAAACTGAGCGACATTTCGTTCTCGCTCTCTTTTCTCCACTTTCCGCTTCTCTTCTCCTTCGCATTACCCTCGTTCGAAGTAGACTCCGAAAGCTATAGTGCGTTTCAACGCCCATTGCTGATATGCGATACAATGAGGCAGCTAAAAATGCGATACAATGAGGCTCTTCTAATAAACGAAGTAAAACAAGTGGAGCCTCATCATTGAATTCTTACGAAATCACCATAGAATCCGGTAATGGAATTACCCGCTTAGACAATCAGCCCTTTGCGTAAGAGCAAGTCATTGTAGATTCGAAATGCACAATCTCATCACCCCCCTCTTTGTACTTGTGTTTATGTCTGTCTATATATATATATATATACATACATATATATATATATATGGTCCCGCATGTCGCCAAACAGAAAGAGGATTAGGGGGGCATTGAAATCAAAGAAATTTGAATTTGCTTTCTTTTCTAAATTACATTCGACTCGTTTAAGACAGATGTGAAGTTTTTCATAAAAATAATAATTTTGCGTCTTTTTTTGATGATCATTTTTCTTAAGTTTAGTAAAACATAGTAGAAATGAATTTATAGAAAAAAAATAGGAAAATGGCTTACTTACCATTGTAACAGAGTCTTTTCACAAAGCCCCTAAACTTACATCTGATGTTTCTTTTTGACTTTATGTTCAGGTTTCCAATTTCTTTCTAATGGAATGAAACATGATGATGCAAATTAAGTAAACTTTAGAAGAGGAGTGAACAGAAATGTAATCAAGTCGTATAAAAGCGACAGAGAATTAAATTGAGGGATAGTGATTATAAGGCTACTGTAAAGGTAGGGTGATAGTGTGGTGTACACGGAAGTCTTCTTGCGTGTCTAGTTGATATGTTGAGTTTAAGACTCATCCCTGACTGACTAACTGAATATTTAAAGGATATGTACTCGCATCATATTCCAAAAAAGAAAATTCTTTGATATTCACTAGTGAACAAAACTTAAACAACTTTTCAGATTGTGCTGCAATTCCGAAAAATATCAATTGATTGAAACAAAATTCCCTCTATAGACGCCGCACAATGCTGCACTTGAAGGTTGATGAAAGCATAGTAGCCAAAGAATGAATTGTATGCATTCCTTGGGGAACAAAGCAGAAAAAAGGCTTTATTGACAGAATGGACTTAGTAAAAAACGTTGTCCGGTCATGAGGAAGAAGAACATACCAAAGCTCCTTAGTAAGGACCTCCCCCTGATCGCAATGGTTGCCATTTGATTATACTCAAAACTAAATTATCCAGCAGTTCTTGAAATACCATTTGTCAATTTTCAAGGAGCATCTGTTTCAGCTTTCTAGTATTCTTTGAAGAATACGATCTTGTTTCCTGGTGTTTCCCCAAAGCATCCCACATATGTTTGATGGGATTTCAATCAGAAGAGCACTCTGGTCAATGCATTATTCAGATATTCCCACTTTTTACAGGCTCCTTAACAATAGAGGTCCTATGTTGACGTGCATTGTCATCCACAAAAATAAAGTCTGTACCAAAGACACCTCGTAACCAACACACTACGTGTGGCAGTCTAATTTTATTGCAAAAACGTTCTCTGGTAAGTGAGTTGCTGTCAAAAATATGGAGCTCCATTCTTCCATTCAACATAATGCCTCTCAACATAAGCCTTCTACGATCACCCCCAACGGTCTCCTTTCTTGACTTTAGCGGGTTGAAACCATGTTCTTACTTTCCTTTATATCAACTGGCGCTGAGAATCATTGCTCAGACTGAAACGACTCTTAGAAATAAACAGAATGTGATTCCATTGTTCAGATGTACAGGCATCGTGTACTAGACACCACTTTAAACAGTGCCAGCCGATAGGGTGCTGTTAATGGTAAAAGCTTTCAAGAACATGGGCAAATAGTCCACCTTGAAACAGACGTCTCGCCACCGTAAACCCATGATACCTGTCATCCTGTTGATGTTCGCAGATGTTGAGCAATGTTGCCCGATGTCTGATTCCCGTCTTTTCTTACCTGCCGAATGATATACAGATCCTCACTTGCCATCGTTTTCCTTGGTTGACCACCACCAACCTTGTTTATAGGTGTATGTATCATTTGGAAGGTTTTCAAAGCTCTTTAAGTTACTCATTTGTAAATTCTAAACTCTTATGCCATGCTCGTCAATGTACACCCCTCTTAAAGTTTGTCAGTCATTCGACCATGTGTGAAAGCATCCTGATGGTTTCTTGTAGCCGTTATGGATGCACGATTTCACTTTAGCTTGCAGGGGAATGTCTGTAAATGCGTTCTTTCTCCTCCTTTTTAGTTGCCATGGCTCTGAGCGCAGGCCAGCCACGCGTTTGCGTACCGTGACATTCTCTCTGATGTCATAGTGCTGATATTTGCATATGCATCACCTTTTCACCATACTGATTGCAAAATGCCCTTTTCAACAATTTCATGGAAGTGTATTGAAAATTGCATTTGTTGCTTAAGTTTTGCATGCTAGTGTATTGAAAAAGTTTTAAGTATTCGCCCTTAAAGACTTGATACTGGTGGAGAACCTCCCCTTATTAGAAGATTAATTAACTCAATTTTGAACCAAAATTTACTGTTTAAGTTACTTTGTCTGTGTTTGAACTTAAAATTAAACTTATATTTTGTGATTAGAGTAACTTTAAAGATGACAGATGAGACGGGTAATAGGATAACGTGATATCACCGCTGGCCATATTATCTGCAAAAAGAGATGTTTTTCGAAAATTTTAATTTGAAAGTGAAAAGCTAAAATCTTAAAACATGATCTTTTCTTAAACTTAAAGAAAAAAGATAGCACTGATAGCCGCACGTTTTTCCTTTTTTTTTTTTTTTATTTCATTACACCCTTCCCAGTTTCATTTTGAAATAAAATACACCGTATTACATTCAGGATTCGTACTTAAAATAGTTCTGCGGATCATGAATTTTCAGAAATATCTTTGCATCCATTAATTATAATTCAAAGATGCTACTCCACATCTATTATTCAATTCCTCAATGATTTCGGATAGTCGAATTCAGCTCTAGGTTTAGTAAAATATCCTAAATAAAAAAAAAAGTTTTCCTTTAATGAATGCAATTACAGGAAATCTTTACATCCGAAGAAAAATAGCATTTCAAACATCCCTCCCTTAAATTCGATTTTTGTGTGTGAATCCCTTTTTATCTTTAGACAGAATTTTTAACGAAGATTCATTTTCAAGAAAGCGAAAAAAAAAAAAGAAGTCAACCTACAGACGGAGAGAAAGAAAAAAAAAGCGTCGACTGTGATTGAAGAAAAAAATAAGAATGTGGAAAATAAGCTACAAGCACACATATATATAGGAAATAGTAGAAAAGAAATAACAAAAACAGGAAAAAGTTTAGCAAAAAAAAGAAAGAAATTTTGATCCGATTATCTTCTTAGAGAACGGAGAAGAATTATTTTCTTTTTCTAAACTTCGATAGAAGGTTTTGCCTAGAAGATGCCTCGGGCGGCTATTTTAAAGTAGAAGACTGAAAAGTATGGAAACAAATTTTAACTTTCCATCTAAGATAGCTGGCCGAATTTTAGAGCTTTTCAGAAATGCCTTGAATAGAAAATGCATTAGTTTCTTATACCTTATTTTATTTAATAAGCTCAATTATAACTTGTTTCCTTAATAAAATGCTCTGTTATGCTCTCTCTGAAGTAAAAGAGGTTTGCTTTTGCTTTTTTATTCTTCGCATGAGAGGCAAATAATAAGGGTATTTTAATCAAAGCTTAAAAAATATCACAAAATGTAAGAATATATATCCACAGATTTTCAATATTTAATTTAGAATCTGAATATTTTACAAGGCTTGATGAAAAGTAATGTCTCCCACATATACAAATTTTTTATTTGTTATCAGATTATTAATATTATTTTCGTACATCAAATTTATGTATATCCTTTATGTAAAGCATTTCTTTTTTTTACAACGTTTTTCTGAATTTCACTTGGTGTGTGTGTGTGTGTGAGTGTGTGTGTCATCAAATTTTCGATCGTTAATTTAACCAACTTCCCATCAAGCTAGAGCTTTGAAATTTTGGGAATCGTTCGTACTGGCCTAACAATGCAATATTTAGACGTTTGCGAGAAGTTTTAACTAATATTTCAATAATTTTAATCAGTCAAAATATTCTTTCCTCTCGGCGCTTTTAGGATTGAGGAAAAATTTCTTTTCCCCTCTGGGAACACCGGGCACTCCCCACACCACATGAGGCCTCGTAAAACTATTGTACTCACAAAGGGGAGACTATCTCCGAGATTGTAAGGGTTGCTGACTTTTAGTCCGTAATCATTCGCACGAAAGAAAGTTTCCAATATTTGGCGCCATGTCTTATCACAATAATTTTTTCTGAATTCTGGTTCCCATTCTTTTTTTAATAGAATGACTTACAAACTTTCAAATGCATGTTTTGATTTTATGAGTATTATGAATTTTTTAATACTCTCACAAATATCTCTTTTTTAGTAAATTTTAAAGTTAAAAATAACCAACAGTTTTAACTAATATTTCAATAATTTTCTTTAATAAACTTTGCCACCATATAAAAACGTTGTTTTTAAAAACGTTGGTTTTTATATCGAATTATTTAACCTTTGCCATCGCTGATGTACTGTAGTTGAAGGAACGAGGCGTTATTGCCTTTGAACTTTGAACTTGAAGCTTCTTTTCTTCCCAAGGATGATTAACATCTTTTATCCTCACTTCCTTTCTGCCGTTGATTTAAAGCCTGCCATGAAATCCAGATGTCGACAACTACCACCGAGACTCTTTTCAGATGGCTGTGCCGGACTGTCGAAGCGTTTGTTCAAGTGCACGAAAAGTAATGAAGACTGTTTCAAAAAGTGATCATTGCATTACATAGAGGACACATGCAAAATCCAGGTAAATAAGAATTGTAAAATTCGGGTTACAAATAAAGCAGTATTGAGCATGGACACCACACTATTCAATCAATCTTGGTAAATTACCACAGAATTTCTATTTCTGTTATTAAAATTATCTTCACTTATTTATTTTTTTTGTGTGTGGCCATGGTAGCCTAGTGGGTCAAGGTCGTTTCGTTGAATCATGGGTTTGAGCTCTGATGCCTGTAAAGACTCTCCAAGTAGTGGAGCTGTTGCTGGTCAAATCCGTCGAAGTCCCATGTGCTCCCATTGCCGTGGTATGGAAGTTTGGGGAGAGAGGTGAGAGGCTCAAATGTCTTCTCGCCACTCGACAGAAGTTCAAAATTACGATGCCCGCAGCAAATAATCATCGTTTTGCTCCTCAGTTTTACGGAACTACTTTGATAACCAATCACAATCACTTATCTGCTATATTTGAGGAGAAACTAAAAGAAAATTCTGTCAGAAATTGAATATATATAAAGATTTATATTATTGGTCATTTTTACTTGAAATTAAATTCAGTTAGAATTTCAGTGAAATGGATAAATAGAAACTTAAATGTTTAAAAATACATGAATTGCTGTAACTTCCATTAGTCTTTATATATATGTAGAAGAATAATGATAAAAATGATAAATAAGAATGCTATTACCGATAATCATTAAAATGCATTTACATTTAAAACAGAATGTCATTTCAGTAACAATTAAGGTAGCAAATTATGCATTTTTCTTATTAATTCTTAAGGCTAAATAATTTATTCTTATTAATTTAGGCAAATTTCCGGAATTAAGAATATGTTATTCAAATTTTAATCAATATCATAGGGATCGGAGATATTAGAGTAATTTTAAATCTGACAACCAAATTTTGATAGTTTTTAGTAGCGGAACAATCAAAGGCGGTATTTATCAAACATAGTCACTAATTGAAGAACTTAGAGACATAGCTCAAAAAGTAAGATTAACATGAAACGATAAGAGCTATATATAGCAATCGTTATCTTCTTTCGTTCCTCGAAAAATTCTTCTGAGAATAGAATACGCCAGACATATTATTGCGTATCTTATTCTCAGAAGAATTTTTCACCGAGAAAAAGAAGATGACGATTGTTATATCAGGAATTTCAGGAAGGTATTCCATTTATATGTTTCTAAAAAAAATAGAGTACACATTTCTCACTCACTTCTGGAAAGGTCTGAAGCAATTATATCAAATATTCTTTTAAATTTAATATTTTAATGAAATAAAATGCTCATTTCGAAATGTATTCGGGTAAGAAACAATTGTAAAAAAATACATATTTGAATTAACAAAATTTGTCTGTCAAAACTCCTAATTTCAGAGTCACAAAATTCTGTATACACATTATAAAAATGCAATTTTGCTACCAATATTTTTTCGAGTGAATCATAATAGAAACTACGCTTTCTTAAAATACCAATTTTTCATTTCCAAATGAAAAAAAATTGCTTTCGATGCGAAAATGAGAATTCCGGAACAGAAACTATTGTGTGTGTGTGTTTGTATGTGTGTTTGTGTGTGTATGTGTGTGCGTGTGTGCGTGCGTGCGTAAGCATATATACATTCTATAACAAAAAAATGCACCAAGAAGGGGTTGTTGATTGGAGAAAAAATTGGATAGGAAAATTATGTGTGGAATAGGAAATGATTAAAATTTCAGAAAAATTGAATGATTTATATCAGAGTTGCATAGTTACAAGGTAACGAGCTCAATAAGGTGTTGACCCACCTCAAGCCTGGATGCAAGCTACCACACGACGTGACATAGAGTGATAAAGCTTACTGATGGTCTCCTGCGGTATTTCTTGCCAAATTTCCTCCAATTGTAGGGCTAGGTCATCAACATTCCCTGGTAGAAGCAGTCCTTCCCATCATATCCCAGACATGCTCGATTAGAGAGAGATCTGTCAGGACAAGGAAGTGTTTGACAAGCTGTAAGGCAGCTCATAGCAACACGTGCCGCATGTGGTATGGCATTATCTTGCTGAAAAATAAGGCCTGGGTAAAGTTAAAGGAACGGTAGCAAAACAGATCTCAGAATGTCTTCGACGTACCATTGTGATGTAAGTGTGCCTCTAATGATGACCAAAGGGGTCCGTCTATCAAGGGAAATGGCACCCTAGACCATACCTCCTGGTCGAGGGCCTGTGTGGCATGCAATATTGAAAGCATGATCGGCATGCTGCCATAAGAGTCTCCAGATACGTCTTCGATGATCGTCAAGACACAATTTGAAGCGGGATTCGTTACTGAACACTATTCGTTCCAGTCAGCATCATTCCAATATGATCGAGCCAAGCACCACTGTAATCTAGCTCGACAGGGTGCAAGCGCGATTGGCATGTGGCGTAGCGGTAAGTACGAGCATAGATTTTGCTCTATCAGCCGTCTATGAATGGTCGTGGTGGACATTCGTGTGAGGGTCGACCGTTTGATGGTTGATAACGACGAATGATCCGCTGTGACAGCTGATCTGACAATCACTCTGTCCTCCAGATCTGCTGTGAACCTAGGTCGACTGCTACCCTCATGATGCTGAAATCTGCCATTATCCACCCATTTTGGACAATTTGTTAAATTTAAAACAAGCCGTAAAGTATTAAAGTAGACAATAAATTATTAAAGTTACAATAATATACTAATCAGATATTTAAATTATACCAAGCAATGGATTATTAAATCACATATAACCTAAGAAAAATGTAAAATAATATTGTTGCAAAAGGAAATTAAATAAAACTGTATATACTTTTTTCATTCTCAATTGGAAAGATTCACATATTCTTAAATAGTGCTTCACGTGCTCTTCGCTCGAAAATTTTCAGATAATTATTTGCAAATTTTTCAGTGTCTCATATCCCATCATTCACTAATTAAAAAAAAAAAAAAAAGAACCCTTCATCCCTAAAAAATTTTAACGTATTTATATTAGAATTTGAAAATAATGTTTCAATTCAGTAATGTAATGTTTTAGCAATGAAAGTTCTCATGGCTATAACAATGCATAACATAACATTCAATCTTAAATCTTCAATTGAAAAATGTGCATAAAGGGAAACGTGAATAATTTGTAGTTAACATATTACGCGATAAAATTTTCTAAAGTCTTAACGGGGATTCTATCACTATTTCCCCTTCAAAAAACACTTAGGGGATTCTTTTATGATTCTGAATACATTAAAAATTCCTGCCAATAAACGAAAGGGGACTTATATAGATTAAATTAAGTAAAATATAGTTAATACATTTGAAGAAAATGCATTTACAAAGAGTGAAATATTTAACACTGAGTTTATAGTAATAATTCAGCGTAAATACGTGGGTTGTAATTGTAGATGACCATTTGATCAGCTTTTACCTTGTGCCATTCCAAATTGACGGCAGAACATACCTCACATTTTTGAAAGAGATATTGCTAGAGGTATTGAAACCTGTTGCAGCCAACATACAAGTACATGTGTGGTTCCAGCACGACAGAGATCCACCCCATTTCAGTTTGGATATGCGGAGCGCTTTAGACTTTAAAATCCCAAGGAAATGTATTGGTAGGGGTGAGCCAATACCTTGGCCAAAACACTCCTCCGATCTCTCCAGTCTGGTCTGACCTTTTACCTGTGGGGCCTATTGAAAAGGCTCGTTCACGAAAACCCCATCGACTACGACGAGGACCTAGTTATCAGGACTGCCAGCACTGTCCGAGAAATGACGGGTGTATTTGAAAAATTACGCCACTCGCTACATTGCATGTGTAACGCCTGCATTATCACAGGCGGTCACATTTTTCAGTAATTTCTGTAATTTTGCCACACATGGTGTCAATAAAGTTATTTAGTACCTCATATATCCGTTTCATGTTTCATTATTTCATGTGACAGTAACGATTCTAGTGGTTCTAATGCTCTGCGCCTATTCATTATCTGTTGAAAATTGCTTGTTTAAATGTTTTCTATAATCTCAAAAATTTTTGTACATGAGTTTCGAAACATCCAGTATACTTCCAGTGGACATTCATTGTATCTGCAGAAACTGCAATTGACTTCATGGGAACTATTTGCAAATAAAGAAGGTATCTATAGTAAAAATGTGATATATGGGTAAGATAACCGTTTGAAATTATAATAACAGGTTCATGGTTAGAGACTGCAATACCAATCAATCGATTTACTGTAAATTTTAGCCACGAATTGCCACCGGTACTTCGGTAAATTATGTACAAAGAAATGTAAAACACATTTCTTTCGACATCCGCCATTTCGTTATCCATGAAAAAGAAAGATTAATTTACTGACCAAATCAAAAACAGAAATAAAACAAAAATCCTCTTCTAGCATATATATAGTAAAAAAAGAACTAGATGGGGGACAATATATATTGCGACATTGCACCGAAAATCAACACAAAGGCAACTGACGACGGACCTCGTAATTTTGAACCTCTATGAAGTGATGAGGAAGACTCTTGACATAACCTAAACATTCCTCTCCATACTTCCACACGCCACCAAACGAGAGGAATTGGATCCTCGACCACATTTAACATGCATCAGCACCGCTAAATAATGGATCTTTTGAGGCATCAGAGCTCGAACCCATGACTCGACGAAAGATTCGCTGACCGGGAAACCGCAACCATGGTTACTTTGGTCATTGAAAATACTATGGGCAAATTTATTCAAATAGCGTAGAATTCTTTAATAATTATGAATCACACAAGTTTGGAATTTGAAAGAATTTCTTCTGTGGTGGTATTATTTTTTGCGAAAATTAAATCACACTTAGAAGATCAAACAACTGACTCGTTTTTTTTTTTATGTGAATTTTACTCTGTACTTCAAGAGTTTCGAATGGTTTCGAATAGAATGAAAGACACTTAGGTGTGAGTTAAAATGTAGTCTTCAGTGGTATAATGCGAAAGTGAACAAGCAACCATATCCCATCTGAACGCTTATTTGATAACCATGAAAAGAAGTTAAAAAATGATAAATATTGAATTATTAGACGCAGAGAAGGAAAAGCAAAAATTACAAAAAGTAACTCTTTCAATCGAAAGGCGTGCATCTTGTATTCATTCTTCACATTCAGTTCAACTTCAAATCTGACTTTTTTTTCTCTCGATATAAAATCTCAATTCTAAAATAATCAAGGAAAGAGAAAAAAAAATTATTTTACTTCCAGGTAAAGAAGTCAAGGGAAAATAACTCCCGGACTGGTGAAAAAATAAGAATGGGAGAAAAATATATGTCAGAAATACAGAGGAAAACAAACAGGAAATAAATCCCCTTTCTTCGAAAAAAAAAAGAGAGAAATTCTGTTCCGATTAACTTCTGAAAGCGTAAGAAAAATTAGTTTGTTATCCTGACTTGGGTAAAAGGTTCTACGAAATAGATTTCTCAGTTGGCCATTTTAAAGAAACGAGAATTTCGAGACAAATTTTATCTTCATTGGAATTTAGCTCTCTAAAATTTCATTTCTTCATTTCTCGAGAAATATTTAGGCTTTAGGAAGTACTTTATAACTTATTAGCCACCAAAAGGACTATTTTTTTAGTTAACCACAAAATGTCAAAGCTGACCATTTTTGATTGATTGATTAGCTATATGGGATATACAAGATGTTTCGAGAGTAATTGGCAAAAATTTAGAGGGTGATAGAAAACATCTAAACAAACAGTTTTCGCTGTACAATGCATGGGCAGAGAGGGAGCCACGAGTGGTCGCGGTAGCCTAGTGGTCAAGGTCGTGGACTAGCGGTCGGCGGCTTTTGTTCAGTCGCGGGTTCGATCCTTGCCGACAAAAGACCCGCCGTGTAACCGGGGCTGATGTACATTGAATCTGTCGGGGCTCAAAGTCCCCCCTTTGGCGTAGTGTGGAAGTTAGGAGAGGAGGTGCCAACTCAGGTGTCGTCCTCGTCACTTGACCGAGGTTCAAAATTACGAGGTCCATCATCAATAGCCCTCGTGTTGCTTCTAATGCGACGAACTGAACTAAATAAAAAACTAAACTAAAGTGGGAACCTCGAACCACTAGATGACGTTGTAATAGAAAACTTTTGCACGAGTTTTCTTACACATCGTCATTTCTACCATGGATTTCAGGAGGCAGGGCCTTTTTCCAAAGTACTGTACCTAATTGTTGTCGCACTTTCGGCATTTAACTACAGCGACGTCAAACGGTTCGCAGCGCGCGTTTGGTTTCCGCCAATGCATTGTATTGTGAAAATTGATTGTTTATGTTTTCTGTCACCCCTTACATTTTTTCCCATGAGTTTCGAAACACCCTACAAAGCAATATAGACTATTATCCGCTGCTGATTACTTTTCAAAATTTTATTGTAAATTTTTTTTTGTGTTTTCGTTTGATGCCTGCTTTCACCAGTAATAAACTTTTTTAAGAAAACGTGTCAATAAATTTCACCTAAATTTTTATGAGATTGAAATAAAACAGATATAAAAAATAAAAATTTTATTTACCTGTCGACTGATGCATCACTTTAAATCATGTAATCAGAAACCAAGAAATGATTGGAAAGGAATAAAATTATTCAGAATTTTAGGAACAGTTGCAAAGCAGACACTTTTTTGCCTCAGAAATGTCGAACTACTTTTTGATTTGGCTTCTGTCCTGGTATGTTTGGAGGCCAAATGATTTTAATACCGATTTTTCATTACTAATTATCAAAAAGTCTTTTGTAAAAAATCACTTAATATAATAAATTAAAATATAACAAACTTTCCTTAATCTTTTGTCAAGAAAAGAGTTTCTTTGAAGGAGAAATCTGTTCTTCGTAACGCATTACATATAACAATTTTTTTTTCTCTATTTTATTTACGGATTTCAATACCGTATTATTCGGGCCATAACACATATCTTTCTACTCTGCTTTCATTGATGGATTGATTGGTTGATTTTAGTCGCACTAAGAAGCAACATGACGGTTGATGGGGACGAACCTCGATCAAGTACCGATGACGATACATGAGCAGGTACCTCCCTCCCCAAACTTCCTCTCCACACCAACGGGAGGACTTTGAGCCTCGACAGCTTTAACATGCATCAGATCCCTTACACATTGGGTCTTCAGTGGTATCAGGCTCGAACCCACGACTCCGTGAAAATTACGCCGGCTGATTATTCGCGGTAATGACCACCATTTTTATGCAGTAAAATCAAATTAAAATTGTAGTGCGAGTTATAATCCAAAAGTAACTTTAAAATACGAGTCTTTGTATTGTATCAAAGCTATTAGAGAAGTTCAATAAAGTCATTATATAGCATGTAGATAAAATTAATACAATACGTTTATAAAATTAATATAGTACGTTAATAAAATTATTATAGCACGTTATGTTGATAAAAATTATTATGGCACACGAGTAAAGTTAAGTATCTAGGGTTATCCCAAACCGAGAACAGCGAGTACATCACCAAGTGCAGAAAATATCTTTATCCTTTCATAAATAAAGAGGAAAATAATATTTTTTAACTTTTTTTTATACTACTTAGTCAATCATCACTAGCTTACAATTTACCTTTGTCTTGAGACAAAAGACATCAGGTTGTATAACAACAACAATAATTTATTTGCACTCCTTACTCATGAGTGTCATCTCACTCTCTCAAATCAGCTCCGCTCGGAGATTCAGGTAGGTCTGAGGGGATCGTGTGGCATCAAACACTCACCCCTTTACAAACAGAACGCCCTCTACAGGCGGGTTTTAAGTACGGGAGATAACGAAATAAATATAGATCTTTATTTTAAAATGAAAAATAAAATAAAATTTTGAAAAGTCGTATACTTCCGAATGTAAAGCCGATCCGTGTGTAACCCGAGAATACGTATATATATATATTTTTTTCAAACATCGATTCAAAATTCTAATTTCGTATATAAATATACGAGGGATGTTCCAAAAGTAAGTTTCGTCATTTTTTTTTTTTTTTTTTTTGAAAGAGCAAATGGTATATTGGGTCAAACAAACAACCACCATCACATTCAAACTCTGTTGTTGGTTTAACGACAGAATTAGTATCAGCAGAAGAGAAATGGTGCATGAAGAAGAGAGAGTAGCATCAGAACGGCGTGCCCGAGTTTATTAGAGTACAAATTACGATGTCAGACAGACGTGTATTGACTACGTGGTCAGTAATGGAAGTGAGTGCTGCAATCCAGTATGAATGGGTACGTGGAACTAGTCTGTTCGTCATTCATTAACGCCAACAGAATGTGAACGGATCCTATCTCGTCAAATGGCTGCTGTTGCATGTTCAATGGTGAAAGGTAGAGGTTGAAGTTAAAGGTCAAAGAGGGTGTTCCTCCACATCTACGAATGAAAACAACATTGCTAGAGTACAGGCATGGTGTTAGAAGATCCTTAGTTAATAATGTTACCCCTCTCCAAATTTAGGTCCGTCATTCGACGAACGATACCCGAGGTTTTTGAGCCAAGGTTTTATGCCTTTGGACGACAACGCAAAACCCTATACAACTAGTCTCCGTGTAAGATCAGAATTGTTACTTCGCATGGGAAAGATTTCTCCTTAAATAATAGTCCTCTTATAAATTTAGGTTCCATTTTATGATACGGTAAAGTATTTACTCTTATACTACACGATACTCTGATTTTATGAAATGTATATTGGAGTATTGGAATACTGAAATAAGGATTCATCAGTTCAATTTATGTCTACATATTCCATATTTTTAGAATTTGTGGCATCTTGTAAAACTTCCACCATGAAGTTGAGAAGCGGCCGAGTGCGAGTTTTGTTAATAAATGGTTGTTGTCGTTGAGGCGACTGGAAGATGAATTCTAAACCTCCTAATATATATAGTCATTTTGATAACTTCCACACATTATTATTTACTATAATCTATATTCACAGTAAGAAAAAGAAAAAGAAAATACGTAAAAAGAACACTGATGAATATAATTCACAAGTGTTCAAAAATTCATCGCTGCGAAGAATTTGTTAATGTATTGAAATATAAAAAAGGAAACGCATAATCTAATTAACAAAATTTACAAACTAGTTATCAGTTCGTTACTCGCAGTCATTTCCGTCGGAAGAAAAATTATTTATTTTTTGATCATAAAAATTATCTCGTTATTGATAAATGGATTACTTATTTGAAAAGATGGAGTATACGTTTTAAAATAATAAAAAAAAGACAACTAATCCTTATAACATGTTTAATGAGTTGTAATGAGTTGGTTGCAGTAAGAAGGTTATATAACTAAGTGTGGCTCAATTTAATACATGAATTACATTAGAGTAATGATTATCCGAAGCAATAAGGATCTGGGGTGTTCGGATAACTTATTTTATGGATAATTGGTCATTTTACGAAAAAATAAGTTTGACCAGTGTCATAAGTGCTATATGAAACAAAGAAAAAGATATCTAAAACACAAAATTGTGTATATTTTGTATCAAACGTCTTACAAATAATACAGAGATTTGAAAAGCCTAGTTTCACAACTTCAAAATGTGTAAACTGCAGTGTCTAAATTCTTGTTTTCTGCATTTCTGTCGTTTTTCTGTGCATACTTCCGTCTTTGCTGTTAAGTACATTCGCAAATCTTGAAATGGTATTACAGTTCTTTTTTAAGTCTGATATTGTTGCATTTGCGACTCCATGTTCTTGAGCTCAGCATGACCCACTGACCCCGCCTATTTGAACTTGAGACTCACCACCTCTCTACTTTGGTTCTAATACATCGAAGCTCATTAAGTAATCAATCAATTAGCAGTAAGCAAATATTAAACTATTTTTATTTTATTAAAACATGGGAGCGGTATTTCACTCCATTCCGAACCTATGATTATAACTAAAAATTATACTATTTCAATGACAGCAAAACTAAATCTGAGTCAGTAATTGAATAATGCTTAGGTTACAAGTATTATTGTAATTGAGTAATAACTCGGACTCAATTTCAATAATAACTACTTGTAATTGAGTCCGAGTCAAATATCAGGTACCCAACAATTACTTAACATTCTTGCATCAATATTTCGAGTACACTTACTCGTTGACCTTCAATCTCCTCTCAGTATATAGTTATATATATATTGAGAGAATATTGAAGGTTAAATTGAGAGGGGGCAATGAGTAATTTGCACTCTAAGAAATATTTGTAAGAATAAAACGAAATTTTACATACGTAAGTACAAAGTAGATTAAAGTAAAATATTACAAAATCTATGGAAAACGATCATTTAATGTAGGAAAGATTACAAATGAATGGAGGTTTTAGCAGGAGGGTTTGGGTCGTATGATGTGACGGTCTTCTCTAGTGTTGGTCTGTCGAGGGCGTCCTGAGCGTTTTCATCGTGTAACAGACATCTCTCTTGTCCACTGGTCCTAACACCACTTCAAAGTTAAGTCAGAACGCCCTAGGTGGCGAGCTACTCTTCGAACTGATCACCTGATTTCAATCATCCCTATTATTCTTCCCCTCTCGAACTGTGACAGCTGCTCATATTGTCTACGATGGCGGCGTAATAGTATCATTAGTTGAAAAGCTTCCCTCTGCTACAGATTAAATACAGGCAAATATACTCGGCTTACCTGTTTTATAATCCAAGGAGAACGAAGTTCAACGCCTTTTGGTGGCATTACGTTATAAGTAATCACGCTATATTTCTAATCATTTACATATCTGCCTAACCCGTACATTCGTACTAATCTAACTCTGACTTCTTGATGCGCAAATTTTTATGGCAATGAGTGTATGTATAGCAATTCTGATTTTCAAAAATCACGGTTTATTCACAGGACGAGTTTCTCAAATTGAATAACGTCATAAATTATCTCATAAAATTAGTTGAACTGAAAACGTTCAGGAATTCATTACAACTAGTGTATTACATAAAGTTTATCGTAAACACTCAAAACAGCATGTATGTATTTAGTAGCTATTGCGAATTAGCTAACAAACATAACGTGATATTTTATAAGGAACGGATCTTTCACAAGCCGATTTGACGACAATTTTTTTTCACGTAGATCGGCTCTTGTGGTGGGGAGAAAGCACACTAGCTGCTAGCGGAACTTCTAGAGGGCACACAAGTTTTAATTCACTTACTAGAAAACTTTCAGTTAACCCATGTTTTGGTTGATTGGTATACGGATAATCGAAGCTAAACATTTTTAGAATGTTTAGCATCGATTATCCATATATGCATGCATATTTATGTTGCTGTGTTTCTATTAAATTCCTTAAAGGAAAATGTTCTATGCTCTCTTCGTTTAAGAAATAATTCTTTAACAACTACTTTTTTTTTTTTTAATTTACAGTACGATTTTCTTTTATTTCAAAAAGAGTAAAAGGTAAAAACATTAAATTAGTTGTTTTGACTAATGCTGAAAAAAAAACCCAACATTTAAATGTAACTAACTAATGTTATATGTATAAAGGGGCTCAAAGAAAAAATAGTTGCATCCGTCTTTTTCTTTGTATATTACACAAAAAGAGAATTTTTTTAAATCAATTTTTTTCACGATGCCCAATCAATTAGAGGAATTAAAAAAAACGTACAATTTTAGTTATCTTTTATGCTTTGATATGCACTAAATTTATTTTTTAATCTGCACAACCTACCAATTTTTGTGAATACTAAGCAGAGTAATTTTTAAAAATATTTTCTTCATTTTTCGAATTCTAAAAGTATGGAATACTTAAAGTTTTCATGCGAAGTTCAAATACTGATTGTTTCGCCACTCTGATAAATTCGAAGGTAGTTGATATTTTCAAAAATATATGCAGATATTTTTCCTATGGTAAATGTAAGAAATAGTACACAAATAATTTTTGAAATCAGATCCTTAAGAAAGGAAGAATAAAAAAAATATAGAAATTGAAAAGAAATTTCAGAGGAAAAAAGTCTGAAAACTTAAACTCGCATTAAAAACAAAAAGAATTAAATTTTAATCTTATAAAAACTTTTTGAATAGCATATCATAAAAAATATGTTTATTCTATATTAAAATAATACCTTAAGAGTTTTTTTTTTTTTAAAAAAAAAAGTTCTTCCCTTTTTTAAAAAATATCGATTTAAAAACGAGTTCTGATGTTAGTACAAATCTGCGATCACGAGAGTACAGAAAAGTAGTTTCAATTTCTTTGAAGTATCCTTCCATCTTAAGAAAAGGTTTTGCAAGTATTTAGAAAAATGAATTATGGCCCTATATTATAGAATATGGCTAAAGACTTTATATTACATAAAAATACCATTAAAATAGAATCATATAAAACATAAACACTCAAATTTAATTCTCGATTCTGTAAATTTTATCTCGATAATTCAAACCTAATTCAGGTATTAAATGGTCTTATATCTATAATCCTTCATTAAAAAAAATTATAAAAGCTCACATTTTAACACTAAGAAAAATCTTCAAAATGCTCTGTAATTCATGACTAGCAGCAACAATAAAAAGTAAAATGACCAAACTATATTAAATGGAGAGCCTTAAATGTACTGCTTCTCCGTATTTCATTAAATATTCATAACATTACAAAAATAATGATTGAAATACGATACTTTGTGTTAACGTCCTCAAACCCAAGGTCAACTTTGAACTATAAATCTTAGAATAATTTGTATCAATCGGTTCGAAATACATGAAAAATTACTTATAAAATGTTAAAAAAAATGTTTTAGTTCTTATTTTTGAGAAACTAAGTGTCTCTTGGAGGAGACATTGAGACAAAGTGACATCATAATGTTAATTTAAAAAAATTCTTTAATTTTAATTTAATGAGTAATTCATAATAATTAGCATAATGAGCATAATGTAAAATTTGAATCACAATATGTTCCTGTCCGAACTGTTTGCATAAGAATCCTAATCTCCAAAATTTATCATTCGTTTTTCTCTCCCTCTCTTTATCTTATACTATTTAATAATTTCTCTATTTTAAGTTATTAAGGAAATTTTAAATTGGACATAATTATAGTGATCACTAATTATGTTTCATTTTCTGACAGATACAGATTCTTTCCAGTATCCTTTAAATATCTACACTTGTTGAATTCAGTTAGCAATTAAAGAATATCATTCCGAGCTGAAATATATCCCATAACTACAGTTCCAAATTGAGTGATTTGGAACTGTAGTTATGGGATACTACTGTCCCAATGTCTCCTACAGGCGATACTGAAATAACAGCGTTCTAAATCAGAAGTGGGAAGATTTGAGTAATAAATTAAAAATGTTATATATAAACAGCAAGTTTAAGAAATTCAACAGTGTATTTAATAATTTTTATTACATAAATAATAAAAAAATATGAACACTTAGCGACGCGCAAGCGTATAATTTTCTTTCACTCGGAAAACTCCTTTTTTATTTTGCCATAAATAAGATAACAATGAAAAATGTTCACTAAAACTCTTTTTTTTTCAGAACTACCATTTATTAACAAGAAAATTAACTAATTCTGGGTACCAATGACACCTTTTATTTAACTTGGCGGCATTTTTTGAAAGAGTTGTTTAGCGTCTCCTACAGACGATTCTGAGACTGAGGAGGTTAAGACAAAATGTCAGTATCTTAATATTGAGAAAACGCTACATGTATATTCTAAAAAGTAGTCAAGAATTGAGACCCACAAATAGTAAATGGTTTCTGTGGCGGCCCTCTTTGCCACCTTCTCATCTTGCCATGAGGCGGCACACTAGAACAACTTATTTCCACAAGCGTAGATTATGCCAATTACGAGTGAGTATGCACCTGTGGCATCAGTATTTACACCCGTGCAGTTATCAGAAATGCACAGAACAACAGCACAAGGAGTATTTGTCTTGGTGATTTGTCTGCTATCCTCCACTAAATATTTAACTGGATTTTTTCCTGGACCTGACTGGATTTCCGTCTATCCATCGATGTCTGGATCTGCTGAAATTCGACCTACATCAATAGAAGAAATCTCGCAGCAGTATATCCACAGTTCTTGCTAAATAACTAAATAGAGCTTTCTGTGGCATTCTTTGGGATACCCAGATCGTGCTTGCGTTCATGTATGCCTACGAGACAGTTGTTCTCATATTCCGTACTAGCTCGATAACTTTTTTGATACGAATAGTATCTTTTCAATTATCCATTAGTTAATCATTTTTGCAAATATTTGAACTCACTTTATTTTTGTTCCATATGGACGAGTGATATTCCCATATACAATACTAACTTAAATGACAAATATATATTAAAGTTTTAAAATATTTAATTGGCCCGCATCCTTCGCAACTTATTTATCTGATTTAGTTAAAGTGTGGTACGAGCTTAAAAATCTAATTACTCTTTCACTAGTAATTCATGCTCTAAGAAAAAAAAAGAAGCAAAATTCGAACTATTTTAAAAAACTAAGAATCATGCTTTAATATTAGATGGAGATGTTTTTAAAAAATCTGACTTTTAATTAGTTTAAATTATGTACTTAGATACGCCTCGTACTCACCAAACACATGAATTTGAATTAGAGTGGATAAACAGAATGCATTTATTCTTAGATCTATGTTGTGTTAACTTCACCTTCTTATACTAAATTCGAGAACAGAATTAAAACATATTACATTCTAAAAAAAGAAAATATAATAAAACTATTTAACTCTATATTCTTTGCTTCCTATTTTTGTGCTTGGTTTTATTAACATCACACAGGAAGCAACACGAGGGGTATTGGCGACGGACCTCGTAATTCTGAACCTGTCAAGTGAAGAGAACAACACTGACTCCTCCTACTCCAAATTTCCACTCCACTCGAACGGGAGGACTTTGAGCCTCGACACATTTAACGTGAATCAGCTCCGGCTATACGGCGAGTGTTTAGTGGAATCAAGGCTCGAACCTAAGACTCAAGGAAAACCGCCAGCCGCAAGTCCTCTACCGTGACCACTAGGCTACCGCGGTAAATTATTTTTTGTAGGACCATATTATGTGATACACGGATAAATTAATGTTAATTAATAGCTAGTAATTTCCTAAATTTAAGAAATGGGACATAAATAGCAATTATATAAGTTTTTTTTTTCTGTACGTGAAAAGGGAAAGAAAAAATTGCTTTCTCTCTATGGCTTTCGACTCACTTGTCAGAAAGAGATAGAATTCATACATATATTCCTATCAATCATTCTTGCATTTTCATCTTTTGATTCTCATACCTACCACCCTAAAATAACATATTCTGAGTAAATATTTCATCTCACGAATGTAGTCTCGCTTCTGAAAATGGAACTTTTTATCTGTGAATAACATATTTTTTTTCCAGAGGAGAAAATGCGGTATTTTTAGGACTTCCTTTTAGGCAGAATTTTTAGAATATTTTCTATTTTTCTCGCTGATCTTTGATGAAATTTTCATAGGAAGTACGAGCTCCTGTTTTTCATGCGGCACGTAATATTTCCTTACCAAAAAAAAGGCTTTTTTCAACTTTTATTTATGAAGTTAGAAAGTTCTTATTTTTCGAATTGCTTAGAAAGAAAATTTCTTTGATTTCGTGGGAAATAACAATGAAAAATCATTATATTATTAGAAATATCTTACAAATGCATTATTTTTTTCTTCTATTCTTTCTTAGCTATTTTTTGAGGGCGACAAAACTTTTTGGATCATTGACCCCCAAAAATGTTATAAATCAACTAGAAGGATGTGCTTGAAGACGCTTAACTAGATTAGCAATGTTTGGTTCTAATTTTTTTTTCGTTTCAGTCTTAAATCACCTCGGAACTCCATATTCAATTTATTTCTCTCCTTTGGTGAAAATAAAATTAGCATAACTGATGATTAACTAATAATTCAATTACTTAAACTTGCAAGTAATCGTCGACATTTTCAACTTGAGCAGAAAGTGGTACCATAACACATCAATCAATAACTCCCGAATCTAAAATTGAAAACAACATTTTTTTTGCAAAATTTTTTTTTATTCATCAACATAACACCTTTTGTTAATCACCTTTTAGGGTGATACAATCGTTTCAACGCTTTTCCAAAATCTTTTTTTTTTTTTTTTTTTAGCAAGAAATCTTTTTTGTTGCGAGTAAATAGCGATAAACAGCTTTCTGAATCATCGACTCGTTGCTGTTTTTGTTCCATCGAAAGCAATCGCGGCACCCACTTGGAAAAAACCTTTTTCACTTCACTTCAAAAAACCTTTTTCCTGGTCCGATCGACTTAAAATTTTGACGCGTTTCAAGCAAAGGTTAGTACTCTAGAAAGACCTGGTTACTGGTTTACTACGAGCGCCATCTCTGGGTTAGTCTCGGGAGTTATTGATCGATGTGTTAATCCATTCTGGGATATCCATATTTTCAAAATCTCCAAGACGTAATTTAAAATCCTCATTTAATTTTTGAAAAGATGATTTGCCTATATTTCCAATTCTTCGTCTGTTATATCCAAATATCGAAAATTTGAAATGTAATGAAACTTTTTATGTAACAATGAAGACTTAAAGAAGTTTAATTTAACTCGAAGCTTAAAATTACTATCTGTGCTTGAATTAATGTAATATGTTTCCTTTGGAGACGTGTTTCAATATCATTGAACATTAATTACGCAATTACAAATGGCATCCAAACGAAAATTGCATATACTGCGTTTCAGTCAATAAATTTGTGATTCAATAACTTTGGTATTCATCCATCGACCCCGACCTGATCAATCGGATCGACCCTAATTATATTATATCGACCACTTTGCCGATATCCGTTCCAAGGTATATATATATGTGTGTGTGTGTGAGTGTGTGCGTGCGTATATATATATATATATATATATATATATATATATATATATATATATGTATGTATGTATATATTTAAAAAAGTACAGATATTTTCATCAATATATAGATTTCCGAGAACAGTTACTCGTAGCTATTTTTCTGAGGTTTTTAATATTCTTGTTCTCTTAAAGTTATACATTTAGAATTTTTTGACAATATTATACCCAGTTTTCAATATTATACCCATATATATTTATTGTTTTACATGCTTTGAAACTTTTTTTTTTTTTAAAAAAAAAAAGGTTAACATTTGTGTTAAACGAAGTATACATGGAATGGCAGATCAGTCTTCAATTATCATGGAGATTTATAATTCGTTGCACCCCTTCCCCTTAAGTATATTAATGTAAACCGGCTGTAAGAATGAGGAACTTAAAAAATGAATGAGGTACTTAAATATATTCAGGGTTATTTAAAATGATTCATCCGATTGCAAAATTTCTCCTTATTATAAATAAACGATGCAGAATGATAAGTAATTCATTAATTCAAAGGGGGGGGGGGGGATATAGGTGTTTTTTACAAGTGTTCGATATAACTTCCTTTAGTGCCACGTATAACGTCAATTCGATATGTAAATTCCTGCCAAACGCGTTGTAAAGTATCAAGGATTGTACAGCAACAGAAATCTGTTGACATTTATTTGTGATGATGGTGGAGCATACCCTTTACCTTTTACAAACTTTCAATGGAAGATATCGCATGGGGCCATATCAAGTGACTTAGATGGCCAGCTGTGTAACATCAAGTCATCTGGTCCCTTACGACCGATCCAACGAGAGGTAGTTCCGTGAAAGTTTCATCTTGAATAACTGAAACTTTCAAGGAAACAGTTTTCGTGAAATAGCTGCACAATGAACACACGAAGGCCACTTAATGTTCCCAGTATAAAACTTCTACAGTTTTCTTTTGTATTCATGTATTGCTATCATTCTCAATCGTTTATTTATGAAAATATAGAATTTTGAAATCATATGAATTATTTTGAATAACCCTTCATTAGCTTGGTTAATCAATTGTATTGTATACAAAGAAATTTTTATTAAAGGAACAAATTTTAGTTATAATAAGTAATACTTTATCAGAAAGACAACTTTCTGCCACACCAAACTAGAGAGGAAAATAATAGAATAAATATTGTTCCATTATTTTTAAATGAAGCCAACTTTTATGAAATAAGGTTTAAACCACGAGTATGTGAAAAATTACGAAACTCAAAGAATAAATTGTTGGAAAAAGTAGTTATTTCGCGTTACTTTTATACGTCCTATTATTATGACGTTTAACTCAAATTTACACCTTCTGACAGCGGATTCGGAAACGCCACGTATGATCCGCAGTTTAATAGTTATTTCTTTGATATAACGAACGCATATGAATAATTATCAATAAGGACTCTCCAAATACACAAATTTGCTTAAAGGAGTCAAATACATCAATTAACACATAATTACTCATAATTAATCTTTTTTTTTATAAAAGTATTTATTAGAATATTTAAAAGTATTTTTAAGGATCGAAAAACTCACAAACGAATTGTTTAAATGAGGGTAAAAGTATTTTTAAGACCCGGAAGTAAGTGTAATTCTACAGAATCCTTCATTATTTTCTGCTCTTTCGGATGTACTTTTTTGCATTCAAATAATTAAAGTAGTAAAGATTTGAGGACGGTAATAGAAATTCCATTAGACTAACATTACGATCTCAAAATCAAAATGGTCAGAAGGTGAGGGCCGTAAGATTTTAATTTAATTTAAACAAAACATACAGTATTTATTGCCCTTGTGTTTACACTCATTCCATGAGAAGAATATTCGACGCAGAAAAAATACATAAAATAATAATTACAATGTAATAATTATTTTAGTTTGCTCAAATTAAGTAAGGCAGCAATCCATAGTTTGAGAAATCTTGTAAGAGTATTATTTGAACTACACTTCTCTTCTAGAACTAATATCTTCTATTACCCATTGAAGCTGAAAACTGCAAGATAAAAACTGCAAACACCATAGAATGGTATTTTATCCAAGATTCATGAAACAGAACATCACATTTAACATCTCTAGACACCAACTAATGCATCGACATGGGAGAAGATACAGTCCCGCCTTATATAAGGTTCGTCTCTTGTTCACGTGAATCCTGTAGTTTTGGTCTTTTCTTCTCCCGTCCTGTGTCCTTCGTTGTCAACAGTCTTCATCGTCAGTGGTCGCAGTGTCGAGTGAATGCTACAGAAAGGACAGGGTCTTCCCCGTGATCAGAGGGGAGACGGGAAATCAGTTCCTCAAAGAGGTTCATTAATAGTAGGCTTTGAGGAGAGATATACCAGCTTCTCCTGCGAGGGTTCTGTCAACAAAGTACTTCGAGTCTGTTATTAAATGCTCTTTGGACAAAGTCTCAATAGTTTCAAGTAAATTCCTGTGTTCGATAGATGATTTCAGGGATCCAAAGTTGTATAAAGTTGGTATATTGTAAATAATTAAAAATAAAAAAAAAGTTAATAGGTATAATTTAAACATTAATTCTGGAATAACCCAGCCTAACAGTCTAAAACCTGTTAAAACTTTAAAAATATAATTTTCCAATTCTTTTTGTTTGTTTTTCTTCAACGTTTTGGTTTCGAATATTTTTTAATAGCTGCATCTTTTTTTTGATATTTCATGTATCTGTTTACCCTTAAATCTGCTTTCTTTTTTACTTAATGATTTTTCTTTTAAAATTCAATTTAATTTATGTATTTTCCGTCACTTTTTGTTCACAATTTACATGCGTCTATTTTATAGTTTGATATGTCTTAATTATTATTAGTTCAGTTGCGATTTTTTTACATATTGTTTTAATTTTAATTATTGAAATAATTTCCTAGTTTTATTTGTGATAACAATTATATATACACGTGTGTGTGTGTGCTGTGTGTAAACGATCCAATTAACAAAATATTATAAATCTAATTAAAGAATTATTTTGGATACTCGTGTAACATAAAGTAAAAGTATTCCATATAGTTTAGAACACTTTACCACCATATAGTTTGCTCAAATGATTAAAAGTATATAAATGTAAGAAGACACTCGAGTAAATGATCTGAAACTGTGCAGACAGCGGCATAAAACCGATTACTGTAAACGATAAAACCAAGGGACCAATGGCTAAAACCAGATAATTACGAGTAGCAGTAGTAAAGAGAGTGCATGAGATGGCGAAGTGTAGAAGTTGATAGGAACTAAGGTTTTATAATCTTTATGTGTTTTTCCTTATCAAGTACGAATCGTCTTAATAAAATGTTCGTGATTGCGGTTCTGAGTCAGCAATCGTTCCCAAACAACGTCTAGGTACCAGACACGCCGTCGTAATTTAAGAACGACATAAATAACTGAAAGAAATTCTTAATGGTTTCACAATCTAGTTTGCTTAATTTTTCATCCATTTGATACATAAATAAATTTTGCGAATGCAAATTAATGATAAGACAGCTCGTTTTCAATATCACTATGTAGCAAAGTTTGAAATATGCTTTTTCTACAACATTTCTACTGGCTGATAACTAATATGACCTTATAAATACGCCATCACTCTCTGAATTTTTTTATAAATTGAAAAATATGCAGAAAAACAATAAATATTCAAAAATTATAAAAATAAAGAAAGAAAGGAAAAGAAAAGAGAGAGAGAAAATAAACACCTGCCAAAAATTGATTTTTAAAAAAAGTTTTTTTTTTTTAAAAAAAAAAAAAAAATTCGTCTTAAGTTGTATCGAACATATTTACCCGATCTGGCTGGAAACTCTCTTGGTGAACAGGACATCGGATCTATTCTTGTCCAGGAATAAAAATTTAAATCAATATATAATTTAAATTAGATACATCCAATGTTAAGACGAGCGATGCATTTAATTAAAGGATTTGCTTGAAATTCAAGAATTTCAGGGATTTTTTTTACAAAAATTGAGTTTTATAAACTAGGAAAGTATTAAATTGCAGAGTATTTTAGTCCATTGCAGAATTGATATAAATTACTCCCAAGAAAGAAATTTTGGCAAGAGATAAAATCGTGTGGTTTTTAATTTCACTTTATTGGTTTTTAATTTAGAAAAATTCTTTTTAAATTTTTCAGAGTGAGTAGAAGAGGATTAGATTTATATTTTAGGAAGCTACTGCAGTGAAGTTTGGGGTTATTGGTTGTCCAATCTGATGCAAGCAACATTGAAGATAGGATTCATAGAGAGATGAAGTGCTCCCTTAGGCCAGACCGCGAGCGTGTATTCTGATTGGTCGACTGGGTGGTTCCTATAAGATATTGGAGGTGCTGAGAATTTTTTGGTTTAGATGAATTTTGAGTTGAAAATTTTTAATTTAATCAAGTAGAATTACTCAGGGTCTGTGATTTTGAGGGCTGCTTCTGAGGAGGGGGGGGGGGTATAGTTTTAAATATTTTGAAGATTTCTATTGGAGGAGGTATCAATCCTATTAAAGAATTTGATAGGAAGCCTTTTAATGAGTCTCATGGGGAAAGGGGGAGGGATTTTCTGATATCGCTGTTACGTATGTACCAGCGTACACTACAAAGTTGTATGACCTGTGTATTAAGTGCATCTCATTGCTCTTTCTGTTTATTGTAATTGCTTAGTGTAAACCGTAGGGCAATAATGAGGCATTCTTTCTAGTGATGCGCTGACATAGTCATATCGCTTTCTTATTAGTTCTTATTAGTACTGACGATCTAGAGCTTTGTTTGCGTAACTGTTGCGTCTATCGCTATTTTTCCAACCTGTGATTGGAGACTACTTTTATCTCATAGTCGCGGTGTCTTATGTTACTCTAATGTATTTTATTTTCAGTCTGTATAAGTGGATCAATAATGCAACATCATTTTTAAAAAAAACTGTAAATAGTTCCTATCAGAATAATGATAAAATCCGGGACAGCTGAATACTTAAAATATTATTTATTTGTCATATATATTAACACATGGATCAATAAGTCCCGAGACTGTGCGGTCGTTTTTTTTGCGATTTCCTCCTTCAAACGCACCAGCAAGTCAATATAATAATCACTGTTCATCGATTTTCCTTTTTCGAGGTAGTCAATGAAAATCACGCCATGCGTATCCCAAAAAACTGACGCCATGACTTTGCCAGCTGACTGCTGCGTTTTCGGACGGCTTTCGCCAGCTGTGCGCCACTCAGATGACTGCCGCTTCGACTCTGGAGTGTAGTGATGTATCCATGTTTCGTCCATGGTCACGTAACTACGCAAGAAATCTTTTTTGTTGCGAGTAAATAGCGATAAACAGCTTTCTGTATCATCGACTCGTTGCTGTTTTTGTTCCATCGAAAGCAATCGCGGCACCCACTTGGAAAAAACCTTTTTCATGCTCAATTTTTCATGAAGGATAGTAAATACACTTCCATATGATATCTGTGTCATCTCAGCAATCTCACGGAGCTTCACTTTACGATCTTTCATTATAATTTTTGTCACTTCACTCACATTTTCCGGTGTAACGGCTTCCACAGGTCTACCCGAGCGTTCCGCGTCATTTGTGTCGGTACGACCACGTTTAAACTCGGCAAACCACCAACAAATCGTTGCTTTTGATGGACAAGAGTCCGGGTAACATTTTTCAATCCATTGTTTCGCTTGCACGGTGTTTTTACCCATTAAAAAACAATGTTTTATCAGAACACGAAACTCGATTTTTTCCATTTTTTAAACAAACTACAAAACGACTTTACTCCAACCTCGACAACTCAGCTGTTTCTGGTCCGATCGACTTAAAATTTTGACACGTTTCAAGCAAAGGTTAGTACTCTAGAAAGACCTGGTTACTGGTTTACTACGAGCGCCATCTCTGGGTTAGTCTCGGAACTTATTGATCCATGTGTTATTGTGAATATCATTTTTTGAACACAACAAAAAAAAGAAGGATTAAATATTTACTTAGGGATACAGCTTGAAAGTAAAAACTGCAGAAAACTCCGGTTAATTAAAAACAAAATGAACTCAGACGAGGACCAGAATAAAGTCAGATGGTCTGACTGTCGATGGAACGACATGAATTCAAGGCTGCTGTTTTTGCGAATGTGAATGTGTCATTCATTATTCCAAATTAAACTCAGGTGGTCTGGTTGGTCAGAAATCCCGACAGGTCGAAGACAACAGAAGAATCAGCATACGTATGGACAAGAGAATAACTTTTCTTCTTCTGCTACTGTTGTGTTGCTGGTAATGTTGATGCAAGCGTGTTCCTCTGAGGGCTGCACTGGTACAAATACCAATACTGTAAGTGTGCAGAATCCCTACTATTTGCAGAACTGCGTGTCTGAAAAATTAAGTGCTTAAAAGTGCTACCTCGATGGCAAGGAGAGAACGTGCTAGTGGTTATTGACTGCCTTATTGCATTGTGAGAGAGCGCAAGCAATTTAAAGAAGGTTGCTTAAATAGCTTCGTTTAGTGTTGATATATAAATTTGTATGCATGTGAGCATGAAATAGATTTTTAATAGGTTATTCTCTTGTGGAATTGGATATAGTTTCTAAGAAAGGAAATACATCAGCATGTACAATTTCATTATATTTTTAAGAAGCCTAAGGAATTTATAAAGAATAAGAACATTTATAACATTCGATGAACCTAAGAAAGGAAAAATTATATATGAACTCTTTCCTGCTAAGAAATCTTTTATTTCTATGTTATTTTGGAAATAGGATTCAATTTGGATTAACACCAAAAAAAAAACAGCAATTGTTTTTTAACCAAATTTCATTTAAATATAATCAATAACATTTAGGTTTTCTAAAATAACGAATTTTTGTTGGGATTTTCTAACTTTTTCTGGAATTAGTTGCGATATTTTCTCCTTTGTAAATCCTTTTTAGAAACGAAGTAAAACAATTTTTTTAAAAGTCTTGCCAAAATTTGCATATATCTTTTTTCCCGCGATTAAAATGGAATATAAATCATTCTTTTAAACCTCAAATGTACAAATTTTTCTTTGAATACGTTTTTAATCATGTTTATTATTGTTATCTAAAGGTCTTTTTGTGAGGATTACTCTTAGTTTGTTAATTTTGAATTTTTTAATACTGATTTTATCCCGTTTTCTCGATTCTGCTTCTATCAGAAAATGTTTATATTACTTTTGGAGAAAAGGATTAAAATTAAATAATATATGAAGACAAGAAAAAATTTGAAAAACACTCGCACTGTTAAAAACCATTTTATATGAATAATAATTTGTGTATAATACAGACGATGTCTGTAGTAATGTTTTTAAATTTAATTTTTGCAAAGAATGGCAACAAATAAATTAGGTTTTTTGGAATGTCATATTTTATTTTTAGTTCGTTCAAATATTTGAATAAAGTGAAGCAGATTTAAATTCCATTTCATATCTCCATTGTATAAAAAAATAATAGCATAGTACTTAAGCCAAATAAGTGCAATTATTTGATTTTTTTAGGTCATTTCGCTTCATACACATACAAAAAATGCAAATATATCCATTTTTTTAGATTTCTGCTAAGCAGTATCTAAAGCGTTTTCATCCCTCTATTAAGTATGGAAAAAAGTCTTAAAAACCGTTTCCCGTTATTTATTCTTCCATGACTTTATAAAGCATAAAAATAAACCATAATTTAGAATTATTATTGTAATATATAACTAATTTGTGAAAATATTCTTGTGTTTAAAGAAGCTTGAATGTATGCAATAGATTTCTCATTATTAGCCACATAATTTATGATCATTGGTAACCATTGTAACATCTGTAACATATCCACATTTCTGGTTTCTATCACTTGATTTGGCCTTCTTTTTGTGCCTGTTCGTCGATCTGTTGACGTTCACATTGATGGCATGCCCTGGTGTTTTCCCCACCTAACAACTCCCAGTTTTGTCTTATGGAACTCATAAATAAAAGATTGTTTTGGACAGCCAGAGCCATATGCGATCTCCAAGATGTCAACAGTTCTAGATTGTTTTAAATATTTCGGCAGAGCTTTGATGTGATGAGAGAGATTCGCCGATGATAATCCGATCGAGGTCGAATTAACTTAAAGCCAATATCTTTCCTTGTTCTTCATAATATCTTAAATTATCTTGAAGCGCTAAATCATGCTCGAATTTTAACTGAACCAGAATAAGTATTTTTTGAGCTCTAAGCCAAGATAAACACTGAGAAATACAGTTTAATAAGATCTTGACAATTTCTTCAGCGAAAACATTTGTTTATCAAATAATTTCTCAAATTCGGGAGTTAAAACGTGTATATTTATTGACTGATTGTTTATTAACGTCGCACTTAGAGGCAAAACAAAATCTGTTGTGACGAACCTCGTAATGTTGAGCCTCGGTCTAAAAACGAAGGCGACACCTGCTGACACCTCACTCTCGAACTTCCACACATGTCAGTGGGAGGACTTGGACCTCGACCAGATTTCACCAGCATAAGCCTAGTGGCATCAGAACTCCAGTCCACTATTAGACGGAAACAACGTCGGGTATGAATTCGCAACCATGACTTCTAGGTTACCGTGGCTGCTAAAATTACATAGAAACTTATTCAATATTTCTTTTTTTAAAATCTATTCATATCATATCAAAGATTTAAAAATGATTTCTTTAAACATAACTAAATAATGCACACCCATAACAATCATTATTTTTAAATCCAAGACGCCACTTTGATTGGATTGACACTTTGACAACTTCTTCATAATTTAATGAGGAACTTACATTAAAAAAAAATTAGAAATTACGCTAATGCATGTAACAAAGTAAAATCACGAAATTGCTGGAACTCTTCATTTCCAAAGAACAAAATAATTTCACATTTAATTTTCATGTCTGATACCCAAAAGAGAATCCGTTCCTTCTTTAAATAGAATACTTAATTGAGACTCATTTTCAACGAATAATATGGCTGGAAAGTGGAGGGGAAAAAAAGAAAGACGAAGAAATAAGAGATGAACACCGTGAAAAGCAGAAAAAGAAAGTAAGAGAGAGAAAAATCTCAGTCTTTTCTCTAGAAAAAGGAGACAAAAAGTTTGATCCGATTATCTTCGTAAGAAGAAAGGACAAAAATTCATCTCTCTTTCGAGGCATCGGTGAAAGGTTTTGCCTAGAGAATGCCTTGGTTGACTATTTTAAAACGTAGGACTGAAAGGTTCTAAAATGAATTTTATTTTTAATCCCCGTCAGTATACCGAATTTTCGCTCTTTGAGTAGTAATGCACCTTATTTTCCTCATTACGCCCAATTAATTGTTGCTTCTTTTAGAAGATTAATTCTAATGCTACTCGAAAAGGAAATAACTTCTGGTTTGATTTTTTTTTTTCTTCTTTTTAATGATTCCGAAGAAAACATTATTTAATTTGCGATTTGGACCGAAAATTTATTAATGCACGTAAAAAAAGCATTTAGTTCTTTTAAATAATGTAATTTATAGTAAATAACTATTTGAGTTAATTGATTTCTGCATATAATATTCAAATTTTTTATCTATAGATATTCAGAAGCGGATACCATTTGTTTGCAAGAATATTGATTATGTAATGTTGCATATCATATGATACGTGGTTGTTCCCACGATTATGAAGTAAGTGGCTTAAGTACAATATTCCATAAATGCACAAAATATTTTACTTCCCACATACAGGGCAGGGTGATCAATTTAAAAGAGTACCTGTTTTTTTTTTTTTTTTTTTTGTATTATCCACATCTATAATATAAGTAGTAAGACTTTCAACATCATTACTTATTTAATATATTTATATTTAATGTGCGGATATCGCTTTCTTCACTTTCTAAATACGAAACTCATTTTTTAAACATAAATTCGCAGGAACATCATTAATAATTTTTATTCTAATTCTGCGCAAATGATTTGAATGAATCATCGGTTTCTTTCAACATTTTTATTATTTTTTTTTTTAATTTTATATTTGGAAGCATATTACGTAAGATTATGAATGGCAACAATAAAAATCGTCTGTATGAGCTAATTCTTTGATTTTAATGAACTCCCAAGTGTATCTGGACAATTCGAACTTTTAGTGCTTCACTTGAGAAACAGGATAGTTACTGCTGGTTTTAGCAATACGGATCCTCTCCACACACGTGAAACTTAACAATGAAAGTGTTTAAGGAATTCTTTGGTGGCAGTTTAATTTCAATAGGCTTATGGCCACCAAAGTCTCCAGTAGTTTCCCCGTTAGCTTTTTTTGTGGGGTTATCTCATAGATATGGTTTTCCAGAGAAGTTCTGCAAATATCAATAAATTAAAACAAATCATAACTGAAATAAATCTCGCCAATAACACCAGTAATAAAACGAAATGTGTCAAAAAACTTGGTTCGACGTGTTCATGTTTGCATTTAAAATGGTGGTAACATAAAATAAAGCATTTTCAACATTTGCTGTAAGGAATGAAAATGAAAAAAATTGAGTTAAATTGTTTTTCAAAAATAAAATTGTTACAGGATTAAGTAACATTGTGTGTCTCCATTTCTGCTTTACCTCACAAATAAAGTTGTAAGGCTGTAAAACAAGGCTCAAACAATTATACTTAAGTGTTAAAATAGTTTCCACGTCCGTCAGGTTTAAGGGTAATAAGAAAAACCAACGGGTACTCTTTTAAATTGATCACCCTGTCGAAAACAATGCACAAATATAATGAACCAACATTTTTACTGATATTACTGTAATTTTCTTTGAAAAAATTATAGAATTTTGTAGTTTAGGAAATTTTATTATTATTTTTTTTCATTTATTGAAATAAAAAAATTATTTCTCAAAGCATAGATATTACTTGGAGAAAAAATATTACAGGTTTCCTATATGCATAAATACCGTTTATAGAAGGTTAAGAAAATGGAACCGGAATGTGTAATAGTTTTCTTTAAAATAGTATATAAATGCAAATATATCTTAAATTGGGTCCATATTCAACTAAGAGGGGAAATAATCTTTTTTGTCAAAAAAATGCTTTTATAGTTCTATAGAATGGTTAAGATATCAATATCAGGCACACAAAGATATTTATCTCAAAAACGAGGAGTTTTAGATACTATATTCCCGAATTCCTCTCATGCTCTAGTGCTCTTAATGGCCGTAGAATAATAATATTCTATAGAAGTAATTTTTTAAAAAAACAAACCTTAAAATGTTAAAAAGAAAGAAACTATGTTGTTATGACTTTCAGAATAAGTATGTACGAGTAAATGATCTCTATATGGATGCAAAGTAACTTAATATATATATGTTATATTTTCTTCAAAATGATGACGTAAAAATAGCTATCATCTATATCCCTGTAAATTATTTTTCCATTTTCTGCCTACGAGTTTATTATGAAGATACCTAAAAAAAGACATGCTCAGAATAAATATTTCATCTCTCGAAAACATGGTCTTGCTTCGAAAAATGAAACCCATTTTGTAGAATAGAATACTTTCCTACAGAAAAATACGTGCGATATTTCCAGAGCTGCATTATACCTCGAATTTTGAGATGCTTTGCTCTTTTTTGCACGGTTTTTAATGAAATTTTCTTAGAAATATTAGTCTGTGATTTCTGAATAGCACTCGGTATTCCTTACATGAAAAGCAATTTTCCATGGCTTATGGTAGAAGTTTCTTTTTGTTTCAGTTTTACGAAAAGAAATTCCGAACTACCTTATATAAATGTTTAAAAACCTTCCAAAAGCACATCATTTGTAACGAGAAAGTTCATTTTTTCAGTTATTTACAAAGAATTGTAAAGTATTTTCTGCATATACTGAAAATTCTTTTTTAAATATCATTGGTTTTTATATACAAATAAAAATTAGCTCTTTTATCGCAAATAATACTTTACATTGTTTATTATGCTTTTTATATTATTGTTTTAATTTATCTAGAGAGGATTTTCTTACGTTTTTAATTAAAAATACTTATTTCATACTTAAATAACACTTTCCGTTAAACTGAAGACTCTGAAATAGACATATAATTCACATATAATCATGGTTCCCTTCAGCAAAAACGCCAGAAGTTAAAACGTCTTAATAACTAGCCCGAGAGAGACGTCTCTGTTAGCCTACTTGATGAAGGCACAGAAAAAAAGAGAACGGTCAACTTTTCTTGGCATATAGTGATCAAGAGTTCAAAACGCCACCGGCAACCGAAGTCAATCTTCTCTTTCCCCCACCACAGGATGAAAAACACCACAAACTCTGCACAAGTGCTGAACCTGGACCCGAGCACTAAGGGGCAGAACAGCCTAGAGCTATTGGAAGCATATACCCCAAATGCAAAACGCTTGTCTCTGTGTATTCTTATTAAGACAAACACACATAAATCACAACTAGCGATATACTGGCTACGGTACACGTGTCAACGAAACCCACCACTCAACTAGAGACAGTATTCATGCCAAAAGGGAATTGTTCAAAAAGGAAACTCAATACAACATGGAGGGGAGGCATATCGATTGCAGAAAGAGCTGCAAAAGCAACTTTCTCTACAAATATTATTCAGAAAGTTTCTCTTCTTTTCATCACGATGATACTGTAGGAGAAGTATGCGGCCCTTTTCATCAATAACACCAGAAGTTAAAACGACTTAATAGCTCCCCAACTAGGACGTCTCTTTTGGTCCAGTTGATAAAGGCGCAGCAAAAAGTGACCAGTCAAAATTTCTTCGGACCCAGTGGTCAAGGATTCTAAATGCCATCGGCATTCCATGTCCAAACAATTATCACCTCTCATGGGATAGAAATCATCTAACGCCGAAATTTCTCAATATAACCTATAGTTAAATTATTTCAACAATTGAAAATAAGTGAATACAAAAACACATACACTCACATTTTAAAAGAACGAGTTTTAACAGAACTTAAGCGATATTAATTAACTTTTCTTTTTTAGCTTAATAATTCGAGATATATTCCTCCTCCCTGAATGGAGAAAAGTAAGTTTCTATCAAATTAATAAAAATTTCAGTGTAAAAACCTAGCACGAAATATTAAAAAATTCGTAATTTTTAACCTTTTGAAAAAATTTTCTCCTATTCCGGGAATGGTATGCTGAAGCCTTTGATAACAATTTCTACAATGACCGTGCGATTTTTGTTTATCTTTTGCTTCATCGAGCCTTATTTTCAATTTTTTCTTACGATTCCATTTAAAACGTTCTGAAATTTGTTCCATATCTTCTTTACTTCTATTTGTATTCCTTTAATGCGGCTGTTGCAGAAGAAATCAAAGATTATAAAGTTAAGACATACGTTATTGAAATTGAATTTGTCCAGATTGAGATTATTACTAGTGGAAAAAATATTGTTATTTACGTATACTAAATATACTATTTGTGATGAGGTATACATAAAATAATTCCTATTGTTACAAGAATTGCACTAATCAAAACCAATTCCAAGAATTATATGAATAAAGAGATTAATTTAACGAAGCATCTCAATTGATGTCACAACTTAAGTTAGAACTGACAATTACAAGACGCTGAATCTGAAAATAATTCACCAAACTATAAGAACCTCCCAAATGAAAATTGTACTACTGTTGATTTGACAAAGGATTGATAGCTCTGTGTTAAGTATACAGGTTGAGGAATGATACATAAGGGAGATATAGTAGATATTTATGGATGCTTTAAGGATTGATCCCGACGTCGCAGTGGTCCACAAGAAAGAGAATACCAGGGATTCAGAACCTTCTTAGCTATTTGAGGAATTATTCTTCAACTGTAATTCAACCTGCAACGTTGTTTGCGAATTTTTGTCCCAACAGAGCTTTCTTAAGTGAACCAAAGACACGATGATTGCAAGATGAGAATTCAGAATTACCCGGGGGAAGTTTCGATGCATCGAAATTGATGCAACAAACATTTACGCACTGTAAACGAATGAGAGCGAGAGTAGACGGCAGCAGAACAGTTCCTCTGGACAACGTGCATAGTCGAAGATTCTTTACTGCTTGTTTTCAATTCGTTCACAGTGACGCGATAGGTAGTTGCATTCACTTTCATAGATATGTGTGTGAACTGCCACTATCTCGCGCCTAGTGATTCACCACTTTTGCCTTACCAGATTCTCCACGACAGAAATTCTTTTCTTGGCTGTTGACTAAGTGCGCTTCATCTAGTCGGGGCTTGTCACACGTACTGGGTTTTACTTTACAAAATTTACTTCACCATAGGATCACTGGAGTTACCCGAAAGGCATTCCGTCCCATACATTTTTTGCAAAAGACGAGACATCTCAACTGTACTCTCATTTTCCAACAAACACTGCACAACAGCACGCTGATTGCTTGGCACGCATCCAAGATCCGACCAGTTACTTTCCTTTTCACAGAGACAACTGACGCATTCCGACGATACCGTCTGCTTACCTACCACTCAGCCTCTTTCGGTGCATCTACGGTGTTATATCTCTTCAAGCGACAATGTACGCGTTGTAATCCCTCTTTCATTTGGGTAATCCCTAAACAAGCCAAAATTCGAATTGTAACATTACAGTTTCCAACAATACTTTAACACAATTTAATGCCTTCCTCTCACTGTATAAAACTACAGACATCTTTAAGTCACGAATACAGTTGGAGAACCATCAAAAAAAATACAATTACAACCATCAACGTGCTGGAATTCTACCACAGAATAAAATTCTAGCTTGTCTACTCACTCGTTGCGAGTCAGATACTTCTCGAATACTGTGAGTTCGACTCCGATGACTACTTACTCCTAATACCAGATCACTTTTCAATTTTTTTTATTTTTCGCTTCAATTTTAATTGCATATAGCTTAAATGTATTCAATTTAATAATATATCGTTTGATTTAATTTTGATTACATTTAACTTAAATATATTTAATTTAATAATATATCGTTTGATTTAATTTTGATTACATTTAACTTAAATATATTTAATTTAATAATTAATCGTTTCCTTTAATTTTAATATCGGAAAAGCTTACTATTGGTCATTTCTCTATATTTCATCGTTTACTTTAATTCTTATATTTAATTGAGTAATTTAATAATGATTATTAAAAAAAATGCACCTTGGATGGCTAAATCTGTTCTTTGCAAAACTTTACATAGAACTTTTGTGTTTGAATAAAAGGATTTTTACAGCATAATCGAATGTTTTAGTTTTTTTGGGATCAAAGTTGCCATTGTTTTTGTTCTTTAGAAGCTATATTATCTACAATAAATCTTAAAACACTATTTGTGTGAACTGTGTTAAGTGTATAATAGTATATTTGTTTATCACAAAAATTTGTACGGAAGATTAAAATAATAATTATTAAAGAACAAAGTTAGCATTTCTTGTGATTAAATCTATTTTTTATTAAACTTTACATAGAACAATATAATTTTAATAATTAATAGTTTATTTTTGAGAATGCTTTTTTTCCCAACACGCCGGGATAGTACGGTTGATATTATTCTGTTCTATTGAATCCTACTTCCAACGATTCGGTTCGGAGAAATGTTTTTACTATTATCAAAATGTAGAAGTGAAATGAATTTTCTATCTTCTTATTTAATGCCATTTTTGAAGGAATTGGTGAACATGAAATTGAAATGAAATTTCATGAAA
This sequence comes from Nephila pilipes, assembly GCA_019974015.1. Taxonomy (NCBI): domain Eukaryota; kingdom Metazoa; phylum Arthropoda; class Arachnida; order Araneae; family Nephilidae; genus Nephila; species Nephila pilipes. The sequence goes on from BMAW01075958.1 coordinate 65,001, forward strand.
ACATGAAATTATATTATTTCCTATGCAGAGAACATATCTTTTTTCTAATAAACATTCAGCAAATTTATGCAAAGTACTGATTATTATAAAAATATCCTCAGCAAAATTTATGAAAATCATTAGAAATTTCATTTCTAAAATTTGAAACCCTTTTAATTCCATTAAATTTAATTTATAAAATTATAAATATTTTCAATCCCTATGCAATTCTATGTTTATAAATACTCAATAGATGTTATGCAAGTGTTTCCTAAAATTAAACACAAATGTAATTCTAGGTATTGATTATTAATTGCTTATTTTTCATTATTTAAAAATATTTAAGAATTAGCAATATATGTATGATGTGTATGTATGTGTATGTATATATATATATATATACAAATAAACAAAAGATATTTATTACACGTACACAATATGGCATGAAGACAAAATGATTAAATTTGCAAACAATTTGAGAGTTTACAGGGGTACGAAATAAGTAGAAACAGCTGCCACTCCTGACAGCTAAAACAACCCTTACCAGGTTTGGTATGGAATTGAACTGGGCTTAGATTACAGAAACGGACAACTCATTCCATGATGCTTCCAGTCTATGCCACACTTCATCAATTATATTAGCTGGAGAGGGATGGAGGGCCAGTCTCTTTGCAGAACATGACCACATATTTTCAATGGGTGACAGATCGTGCAGACCAGAACAACAATAGAATACCATGTGTACCGAGGAATGTCAGAACACAATGTGCAAAATGTGGTCTTGCATTATTTTCTTGGAAGATGGTGTTTGGCAGGCCTAACAAATAGGGCACAACCGCTGGACGTACGATGTCAGAAATGTACCGATCTGAGTTGAAATCGCCATCAATCCGAACTAGAGATGTGTGTCTCGAGAGCCAAATGTCTACCTAAACCATCACACCAGGTGCAGGGCCCCTATGCGGTAATCGGATGCAAGCAGGCTACGAAAGGTCTTCGCTGAGCCTCCAGACACGTATACGACCAACAGAAGTCTGTACGCAAAACCGGGACACGTCTGAAAAGACGTCATTGTGCCACT
>BMAW01075968.1:0-15220 GCA_019974015.1 Nephila pilipes
CCAATAAGCAATTGTTAATTTTTCTTGTCCATTAAAGGAATCGTCTATGAATATAATTGGAATAAATTAATTAAAAGTATTTTTTTAACTCGATAAATGAAGAGTATTTTTACTGAGAATAAATTAAAAGATTTTTCACACGAATTAGAAGGAATGTGTTTTGAATAAATGATTCTCTTTTACGCGCGAAATTGTTGGATATCATTATTTTATATACTTTTTATAGTTTGAATAAATATATTTTAATCTGAATTAATTGGAAGATATTTATTTGATTTCTTCGCATAAGGTTTAGGAACTAACTGAATATTATTATATTATCCCCCCCTTTTTTTTCGTTTGAATGAATTGAATGAATATATTTTGATTTTTTTTTCTTCTGTTTTACAATCATATTTATTTTGCATGTATATAAGAACTTGAATGTAAAATTATTTATAATTGATTAAGTATTATTTAGTTGAAATTTAAAACTTTCGTATATGCGTACATTGTATGGTATGAAAATGATTATTATATTTACAATTGAAAATAAAACGCTTTTTAAAACACCCTTTTTGAATTTTACCGTTTTGCTCAAACATTATTAATAAACATTCTATGAAAATTCTAACGGATATACTATAAGAAATACACTTTTAAAATGAATAGGAAATGAAATTTAATTAGAACGAAATTATAGAAATATTCAGTAAGCTTATTTTTTTCTTATATGCATATATCATTTTGACAGCATTTTTATTTAGTTCAATGAATTAATATATTCCGATTGATTTGTGTTTAGTATAAAAAAAATCTTAAATTATAAAATAATTACATTTGTTCATCAGTAAGTTTATTGGGGAAAATTATTTTTACCGTTAATATTTGAAAATATCAAGCTAGAATTTTTACATTGCTTTTTTAACAAATATTGTATATTATCTGAATAGGAAAACGAGTTGAACCTCTTTTGAATATGAAATTACAGAAATATTTAGTAGATTTATTTTTTTTTAATATTATATACAACGATTTTTTTACTGTAATAATTATTTCATGATTACTTCTTGAATTATTTTTCTGTGACACACACACACATATTTAGCTTTTTCGAAAACTCACTTCTAACAATCTTGTTTAATATTCAACCATTTTATTTATTTTTTTACTGAAACAGCTCAAGTTAATTTTTTTTTCATGCATTAACAACGTTTTTCTAACAACGTTTAGTTAAATGAGTTAACTGGATAAATTTAGTTTGATTTATTTAGTGTAAAAACCCTAAATTATGAAATAATTACCAGTAAGTTTATCGAAAATATACTGTTGAAATTTGAAAACATTTTAATTTAGAGTTTCTTATCTCATTTTCTTGATTGTATTTGCTTCGAAATTCTAGGAAACATCTGCGTACCGATAAATGCGGTGCCGATAGTCTGTGCCCCCTTATCTGGTGTATATTGTAAAGAAGGATTTCATTTCTGAGGGTTATGTTGATTTTTACTGTGGGATCATTCTGGTGAAATATGTTATCACTGTATACAAAGAAAGTTTACTGATTTGTGGAATCGGGATTTCCAAGGGGTTATGTTGGTTTAACTGTGAGAATGTTCTAGTAAAATATTTAATCTCTGATAGAAGGGGTAGATTTATTTAATCACGGCAGAACGATTTTCTGGACTTTTATGTTAACTAAAATGTTTGGAAAGTTCTGATAAAATATCTTATCACAATGAGGGGGAGATATCTATTAATTCTTGGAAAGAGTTTTCTGAGAAATACTAAACTTATTTCTGGAAAGTTCTGATATGATTTCGAATCACGGATAAACGAACAGATCTGTGATTAACAAATAAACTATGATTGGTTGAAAATGACGTAGCTATTTTTATGAAAACAATGATTGGCTGAAATATAGTATGACATCACCCAATTTTTTAAATATAAGGGTCTGCACTTTCAAACCCATTTCATTTATGATTTTATTCTTGCTAATTTACCATTTGAGTTTATTTTTTTGACGATTTTAGTTTCTGCCGATTTAGCAACGAAATTTTGTTCGAAATGGAACCAACTAAGAGAACTATTAGCGAAGTAAGTTCCTTTTACTTAACATATTTAGTTAATTTAAAAAATTATATTAGTATATGTTCATAGTTTATTCATTCGTATTACTTTGAAATAATACTTTTTGAAAATAAGTGTTTCTTAATACATTTTATTATTTGTTTTTTATTATAAGGACTTTATCAATAATTCGATTATAGAATAATACGTTAGACCTTTCTGTTTATTTAAGTCACAATTGAAAATCAATATGTGCTTTTACTAATTGGAATTGTATTATTTTATATAGATTCTGTTTGAAGATGAAGATATGCCGTTTGACAGCGACGATGAAGTAAGTGAATTTATTATTGAAAACTTTTTTGAGTAAAATTTATGAGTTCTTGCTTAATTTTTGTACTGTTCTTTAAGATTATTACTGAATGCAGTCAGGATTTCTTGGAAGCATCTCCTTTTTTTGAGGATCTACCTTCTCAGTTTGGTAATGGAATGGAGGTATTATTTTTTATCATACATTTCTTAAAATTAAGTTTCGATTATGTATAATTTCTTTGTAGCTCTTGCGAGTACAGTGCATTTTTTGTTAATGTGTGTTATTTTATTTTAATCGACACTCTTTTTTTTTTACAGTTGGAGGATGCTATAATTTTAGAAGAAAGATCAAGACGCCGTAACAATCGATTTCAGGCCGAAGAAATTATTTTTCGGGCCCGAATCGACGAAGACAGACTTCCTCATGATTTAAGAGGAATCATGCTTTCTACGGTTGTCAACACCGTTCGCAGACTGTTCGAGCTTTTGATTGCGAGAACAACCGTAAACCTGAATGCTACTGATCTGATCCGATTTTGTATTCAGGCAGAGGGCTTAGATAGGCCGATATCAACTACCCTTATGCTTGTTTCTTCTCTTACGGCAGAAAAAGTACTTTCTGCTGTAATGAAAGTGTTACAATCCAAGGATACTATTCAGCTGGACAACGGGTTTACGGTGGATGTCATAACGGTGAGACGACCTGTAGGAGCTGGTGGAAACCGTAAGGTATCGAGCGTCAATTTAGATCGCCTCACCAAACGCTCGATATTAGCTATTCCCATGACCGAAGACGGGATGTGTTGTGCCAAGGCGATTGTGTTTGCATTAGCACACTTGGAAAATGATAGAAAAGCTATAGAAACCCTGAGAGATCGCAGGCGACCAGCCTTACTGAAAAGGGCAACTGATCTGCATCAGTCTGCAGGTGTTCTTATGGGTCCGTGCACATTCCGAGATATAACAGTCTTCGAAAGCCACTTAAATGTGCAAATAGTGGTAATATCATCCGAAAATTTGAATCAGGTAATTTTTTTTGTTTTGTGTAATGCATGATTGTAAAAAAAATAATTGTCACACACGTCTGAGTTTTGTTTGTATATTTACAGGTGTCTTACAAAGGCCAATGCAGACCCCGGCGCATCAATTTATGGCTGCACGACGGGCATTACGACGCCATCAAGTCGTTGAAAGGTTTTTATGGCTCAAAATATTATTGTGAGACCTGCGATAAGCCTTTTGAACACTTGGAAAATCATCATTGCCCAAATGCATGCTTTATTTGTTTGCGAACGGACTGTACGCCTGGGAAAATGCAACGGTGTCAGGATTGCGACAGACTATGCAATTCGGATGAATGCTTTAAAATGCACAAAGCGACGAAAGGAAATCAAGAATTATCTATTTGCGATCGAGTAAGTTCTATTTCCTCTTTTTTTTTCTACTATTACGATTTTCTTTGAATAAAATGCATTTACGAATTATTTTCCTTTCAGGTATACCAGTGTACCGACTGTTGTAAGGTGATTAGACGACGTGATTGTCCGAAACACCTGCACCAGTGTGGCACCACCAAGTGTCCGTCTTGCAGAAAGTTTGTTCATTTTGATGACCATCTGTGCCATTTACCCCGCCTGCAACCCCAAAAACAAAATGATAATATCATTTTTTTCGATTTCGAGACGGACCAGTCTTCAGGTGAGCACTTGGTAAATTTCGCCTTGGCACACTATACTAACGGCGAAGAAAAAGTGTTCATTGGATACACGGCCTGCCAGGACTTTTGCGAGTGGTTGTTTTCCCCACGTCACAAGGGATTTACGGCCATTGCGCACAACATGAAAGGGTTAGTTTTTAAATTTTTATTTTATAGTTAAAGAGAAAAATTGAGAGTGTTGTGTCTAACAAACATTTTGTTTTTCAGATTTGATGGGCAATTCTTATTAGCTTGGTTGCTGAAACAGGGCATAGCGCCGGAAGTAATACCGAATGGGTCGAAACTGATGTCTATTCGACAGCCGTCGTTAAACATCAGAGTGATCGATTCGTTAAACTTTCTTCCGATGGCTCTGTCAAAACTGCCAAGCTGTTTTGGTCTCACGGAATTAAAGAAGGGGTATTTTCCCCATCTTTTTAATATTCGTGAAAACCAAAATTTCATTGGGAAGTTGCCAGATCAATCCTTTTATTGTCCTGATTCCATGTCATCTGCCTGTCGCCGTGAATTCCTGTCTTGGCATGAACAACACCGAGAGGATGTTTTTGATTTCAAAACGGAAATGCTCTCCTATTGTCGGTACGTAAACATTTTTTTTTTAAACAGAGAATGTGCCTTTTACAAAAAAGAATAGTATGTACATATTTTTCTTCTCATTTTAGTTCTGATGTTGATATTCTCCGCCGCTGCTGTATGGTGTTTCGAGAACAATTTATGGAGATTGCAAATGTAGATCCATTTCGGTAAGTAATTTTTTTTCCCTACATAAATGTTTTGACCTTGTGTGTGTGAATTTGATCACTTAATGTACATGTTCTTTTGTCAGATACGTAACCATTGCATCGGCCTGCATGGCAACCTATCGGAGTGGACACATTCAGGACAATTCTATCGCCATGGTTCCGGTACACGGCTACAGTCATGGAAAGCAATTCAGCCCTGATGCGATTCGGTGGTTGGATTACATATCCTTCACCGAAAAACTGAAAATACTTCACAGTTTGAACGAAAAAGGTGAAAGGAAAATTGGGGGAAATTTTGTAGATGGATACTGTGAAGAAAATAAAACAGTTTATCAGTATCAGGTAAATATCGAATTATGTACAGAAAATATTTTTATTGTATATCCTAGCAGTTTTTTAATAGGAAGTTTATTTTTAGGGCTGTTTCTTCCATGGATGTACTGTATGCTTCGACGGAGACACCATGCATCCGTTGAAACAGTGCACTATGAGCACCATACGGCGTCGCACCGAGGAGAACTGTGAAAATCTAAGGTCCCTTGGATATAACGTGGTGGAAATGTGGGAGCACGAGTTCCTGCGTCTTAAAAAGGAAGATTCTAGGCTTCAAGCTTTCCTGAGGGCACACACCATTCAGGATCGTTTGAACCCAAGAGATTCTTTCTTTGGAGGACGTACGAACGCGTTAAAATTGCATCACGAAGGGAATATTAAATACGTAGATTTTACCTCCCTTTATCCATGGGTAAGTTTTTCTCTCTTCATACATTCTCTGAATAGAATTTTTTTTTATATGCATAGTTATATTTTTCTTAATTTTTTAAAGGTAAACAAGTACTGCCAGTATCCCGTCGGACACCCTGAAGTAATTACCGAAGGGTTTCAAGACGTGGATAATTACTTTGGAATCATTAAATGTAAAGTGATTCCACCCACGGATCTGTATCTACCGGTACTTCCCTACCGATCCCAAAACAAGCTAATGTTTCCTCTGTGTCGGACATGTGCTGACGAAAAAAATCAAAGCGCATGTCAACATTCCGATGACGAAAGAGCCCTTATTGGCACTTGGGTCTCGGAAGAACTGAAACTGGCAAAGAAAAAAGGATACCACATCTCTCAAGTAAGTCATGAAAAATATTGAATTCATATTTTATTTATTCAATGACTTTATTCCTTTGACACTATTTTTTTTAAAATTTCAGATTTACGAAGTGTATCATTTTTCAAAATCGTCTGATATTCTCTTCCGTTCATATATTGACTTGTTTTTAAAAATAAAACAAGAAAGTAATGGATGGCCAAGAGAATGCTCGTCAGACGAGGAGAAACAAAATTACATCAGTGAATACGAGAGAAAAGAAGGTATTAAATTAAATCCTTTGCAGATTGCAAAAAATCCAGGGAGGAGACAAGTAGCAAAATTGGCCCTCAATAGTTTTTGGGGAAGGTATAACTCTTTTTTTATACCTTTTAAAATTATTTTAATGTTTAAGTGAGAGAGCATTTGTTTTAACCTATTTTCTATTTGCACAGGTGGGGAATGAATTTGAATAAAACAAAATTGTCATACGTTAACAGTGTACCGGATTTCAACCGATATTTGAGTGATCCTACAAAAAACGTAAGTTCATTTTAATTTAAAATAAAATAACGTTTATACTTATAATATGATAGCATCTAATTTTTTTATACGAATTCTTACAGATCAAAGATATTTTTCTGCCTTCGGAAGAGGTGGCTGCAATTGAATGGCAAGTCTCAAACGAATTTGTGGAACAGGATGCCTCCACTAACATTTTTATAGCAACATTTACGACCGCCTGGGCCAGACTTAAACTCTACCATGAAATGGATAAACTGGGCAGAGACGTGTTATATCACGACACTGACAGCCTCGTTTATGCCAGTAATGGTAGAAACGACCCTCCGCTCGGAAATTTCCTCGGAGACTTCACAGACGAGCTGGAGGGAGATACAATTAAAACGTTTGTGTCTGGTAAGTGTTTTTTCTTTTCGACAAAATAACATTTTTTTATTTCAGGAAATTGTAGTGAAATAATGTTTTCTATATGCGAAATAGGGTTGTAATTTTAATTTTTTTTTTCAGGAGGTCCTAAAAACTATGCATATAAAACTGAGAGTGGAGTGACTTGCTGTAAGGTGAGGGGCTTCACCCTAAATTTTAGGAATTCGCAAATTATAAATTTCGACAGCATGCTTCACCTAGTGACATGTTTAGAAAACACATCTATTGCAGTCACCAATCCTTATAAGATCACCCGGGAACCGAAGAAAAGAAAAGTTATCAATAAAATAGAAACCAAGCAGTACAGTTTCGTGTATGACAAACGAGTCATACAAGAAGATTTGTCAACACTTCCATACGGTTTTAAATAAAATGATATATTTTGTACATATTTTTGTTTTATATTGTAAATATTTTGTACATATTTTTGTTTTATATTGTAAATATTTTGTACATACTTTTGTTTTATATTGTAAATATTTTGTATATATATTTATGCTATAAACTGTTAATATATATATTGTGTAAATACTTTTTAAATATTTTTTATCAATAAAAAAAAAAGTTTTAGTTCCCCAAAAAAAAATGTCTTTTTTCCTTTGTAAGAAATTACATTTCTTAATAATTTAAAAATTTACGTTACCAATTTATTTTGTATTCAAAATGTCATTTTGTACTTATTAACACACGTTACATGTAAATTTTTTTTAATAATGAAAATGGTTTAAAATTTATTTTCTACTTTTTTTAAAAAATTCTGCTTGAAAATTTATTTTCTATGAAAGAAATTACAATCTATGAAAGAAATTATAATCTGTTAAAAATGTTAGGTTTAAAATATACCTTATAGGAAAAAAACAATGTTTTGAATACAAAATGTTTTAAAATTTATTTTTATATATAAAATGTTTTAAAATTTATTTTTTAAATATAAAGTGTTCTAAAATTTATTTTTAAATATAAAATGTTTTAAAATTTATTTTTTAAATTAAAAATGTTCAAAATTTATTTTTAAATATCAAATGTTCAAAATTTATTTATAAAATAATTAAAATGTATTTTTCTAACATTCATAAATGTTCGAAATTCCAATTGTAAAAAAAAATTTGCCTAAAGATTTATTTTTTTTAAAATAAAAATGTGCTTTTAAAATGTTTAAATTATTCTTTTTCCTGTTTTAGAAGAATTAATTTTCTATCATTACAAATTTTTTACTCCTTTTTGTTTTAAAATTTTTTTTCTATCTACTTGTAAAATTTTGTCTTAAAAAAGTTTCTAATATTCAAAAAACGATCGAAATTTTCATTTTCTTTTTTAAAAAACGTTTAAAATGTATCTTTAAAATATTACGCGAGCCACCCGCCGCACACGCCCGCGCCCGCCGCACACGCACGCACGCCCGCCGCACACACGCACGCCCGCCGCACGCGAAAGCACGGGGGATAAAATTAATTTTATTTTCTAAAGTTTTTAATATTTTAGTTCGTAAAATAAAAAGGAACACACAAATACTATATTTCCAATGTGAATTTTATTTTATTCAATAAGTAATCCAAGCTTTTCTTTTTGCATACATACGTTTAACCTTCTTTGGTACAATAGTATTAGTACTTTGAAGCAATTTTTTGTTGACAATGTAATTTGTAGGCATATGCATTTCTTTTAAAGCAGCATAAAACTCTTTGAATCCTGTAGGTGATCGTTTTTTGTTCCGAAGCAAATCTGATATTAAGATAACAATATTAGTACGAGGTAAACGTTGACCTTTGTAGACAATTTCTCCCTCTGGGGTCCAAGATAAAATAGAATGCTTATCTCTTAAGAACTCGAGAATGTCTTTGGCAGTTTGTTGATATCGAACCGGAGCAGCTTTTAAAATTTTTGTGGTTAAAATGTCTTCTGGTTCATTATTTTCCACTGTTTCTTCGACCGCTTCTTGTTGAGGATGATGAATTTTCACAAACTTTTGAAGAACTTGTAAATATTGATTCGCCTTTTCACTTTCAGAAACATCTTTATTCCGAAGAATATCTTGCATTTGTTTATCTAAATCGGATAGTTTATCAACTAAATCTATTCGATCTTCGGGTACTAAAATCATTTTTTTACTGAACTCCATGGATGAGAGAACCAATCAAAGAAATTGCCGCGGGTAATAGTACAGAAAGAAATCCGTCACCTCTCTGAACTAAAAGCTGTCTCTTCTTATATATAGGCACTTTCCTATCGGAAAGTTTTCTCAAACTTCTTTTAAAGGGAACTAAACGATTCTTTTGATTTTTAGTCAAAGGTACATTTCCTTTCAGAACATTCAAAGCACATTCACATAAAGATTTAATTACATTATTTGGACATTTTTTCAAAAGGATACCCTTTGTTTTAGCTTTAGCAATCAATTTTAAGTGTTCTAAATGCTCGTGTGTACAAGCCGACATATTGCAATCAAGTGATGTGTCTTGTCGCATGCAACAGAATTTATATAGTTTCTAAAAATTTTCCATAGGTTTTGACTTTATAAACGGCACAATGAGTAAAATTTTTTTCGTGTGAAAAAGGGCACAACGCGTCACAAGATGGCAACTCGTTGACTTTCGGGCATTCAAAATCATCTAAATTGAATATTTCTCGACCCGATAGAAAATGAAAGAATTTTTTCTTCTCCAATCCCTTCACGTAAATATAGGAAAACATTTCAAATATTACATCTATCACACAGCGGAAAAACTCGTAAGGTAATTCACCACTCTCCCATTTCAATTTATGTATATTTTTGGCTACCCATGAATAAGTTAATTGTTTTTGTCTAGATAACCGATCGAAAGAATGCGGTGGTTTGAATAGCCACCTTCCGCGGAAACTGTCATCGTTGACGGCATAGACAGCAAGTTCTTTTACGATGAAAAGTTCCGAAGTAAGATGAAATCCTTCGAAATCTATGACAGCAGAGGCCATGGCGTTTTCAAGACTTACTGATTACCGAGGTTGGTACACATAGTATTTATCACCTGGAAAAAGACCACTGCGCAGGCGCATTGAATCGTCCGTATCGGGTTTAAGATCGATTAAAAGGTAACTGAAGGGTTTCGAAGTAGCATCCTCGTAGACTTCTCTGAAGAATTTTGTTTTCCCAGGATACAACTGTTTCCCAATATGCATCACTTGTGATTTATCTCGTGGATTTTTAAACAAAAACATGTAATGAGCATTTAGAGAAATGTCACGAATTCCCTTATAAAAGACATTTTGCACTATAAAAATAACACTCAAATTACGATGGTGACTTCCCTTGGTAAATAGTTTCGTTAATTTGGTATCACCTGTAAGTTCCGACATGAGATCATCGATTACGATTAAAGCATTAGACAAACTGTTTATATTAGAAGGTAAGCCATCATAAAATTCGATGCCTTTCATTTCACTATAAAGAGATTGATAGGCACCATAGCACCAGATAATTTTGGGAGGAAAAGGATAAATCATTTTAAAATCTATTAACTTTTTAATCAGTTGTGTCTTTCCACAACCAGTAGATCCAGCCACGATCATTGTGAAAGGATGTTTTAACTTTAACGCTTCCATTATAACTAAAAGAAAACTGTATGTAAAAGTGTATTTATACAAGAAAATTGTCATAAGAGTAAGATATTTTTTCCACACACAAAAAGCTATAAATACAAAAAAAAGGTAAACACAAATTTTTCTTTATTGCTTAAAAATCATTCTTACACCATAACGTTTTTTTACAAACTGATACAATCGAAAATCATTCTTTTGACACTGAAGTAAATTGTTTATAATTGAATACATAGAATCTCCTTGACTTCTCTTGAGGATGAAATAAATACAATACGCTCCACATACGTTAGATGTGGGACTTTGAAATGCATTTCCATTCCAGCATACTGTAGTGTAGTTTGAAACCAAGCCTCGAAATGGTAGTCCATAATATTCTGGTGGATGTCCGTAGGAGTCGAAAAACTCGAGACGATTGTTTTCGTGATAGAAAGCCAGCCAATGTGATCCGGGTTGCGAAGAGTCGTCCAAATTTACCACGCATGTAGATTTTCCTTTTAACTTCGGTACAGTGTCCGATGCGAAAACTCCACGGAAAAAAGGGGCCGTAACAGGGTCATGTGATAGAATAAAGTATATTTGATTTCCATCCATTTTTAGTTTCCAAAGTCGTACAAAATGTTTCTCGTCTTATTTATCTCTATAACGTTATCGAATTCGGCAAAAATAAGTACACAAATGGTTTGACTCAGTGCCTTAGTAAATTTTATTTCTAGCCTGAGATTACTGTGTTTGATCAAGTTCAAGTGGTCTCCATTGCATAGATCAGGCGACAAATTGAAAGCAAATAACGTGTTTCCGTTTATATACTCTTTTCTCGATATAAAAAGACCCTGGTCTTGACCTAATTTTTCAGTTCCACTAAATAAACTATGATAACCTTTGATGTAATTATTTTGAGCAAAATTTAGCTCCATAGGATTATGTGGAGTTGGCTGACCGTCTACGTAAACACCTATGAAATTGATGTCGTAATGTTTGAATTCGAAAGGAGATTTCGTGAATGTACCATGGAATGCATCGTTATCGACACATCCCACAATAATTCTCTTTGGCATTTGGCCAATGAATATATTATCTTGCACGAACGACATACTTCCTTGCGGTACGGAGTATACTTTACACAAAACTCGATTAATTGGATATTTCGCCGTCTCATTTTCCAAAGCTTTCACGTGACCCAATACAACTCCGGGGCTAACATGCACTTTTCTTACTAATAAGGTAATTTTCTCTAGTATTACTTTATGTCCTTCTTTTCCTTGCAGGCAAAACTCTGGTTTACTTCGAATCAGTTTTATTTTTAAATCCACTAAATTCAACAGTAATCTCTCTTGATGAAATAAGTCACAGTGTAAGCTACCAATCATATCCACGGAACCATTTAAATTGAAAAATTCAGACCGTTTCTTCAATCCATCTTCGTTATCTTTATAAAACATTTCAGATGTCAGTTGAGAAGTTTTACTATCGAATCCATGATTCAGCAAAGTTTCAATGTAAGATCTGTATGGGTATGTGTTACTTGAATTAGAAACGAGTCGTTCGTTGAGGGAAATATCTACTTGTGAGAAAAGAGAATGTAAAAAAAGATTAACGGGACCAATCGCTGTGTCTTTTCCTATGGGTGAACCATCTGATTTCACAATTTTTGCTTTTAAGTAAAGTTGTGTTTGACTCAAATCCAGATATTCTTCACCGCTTCCAGAGACGTGAAATTCAACTGGACCACCATCAAATACGTTGGATAATGGATGAAACTCCACCCACTTACCACTTTCTATGGCTGTTTGGGTGGCAGGTAAATGAAAAAGTTCCAATTCTGATTTGACACATTCGGGAGATCCTTTTAAAATAAATGCCATTATGGATCAAAAATGTCTTGTCCTCTCACCTTTCTCACTTTGGTTGAAATGACCCTCTTCTGTTTCTTTCGCTTCCTTTTATATTTTCCTCGACCAATCATCGATTGAACATGTTCGATAGCCTTTCGAGCCATGCCTCTACCTGCTTCTTCACTTCGCTTTTTTGCAGCTGTTTTGAAATCTTCTCCGGATAATACATCACTAACTACTCTCGTTCCGGTCCTCAGAGCTTCTTTTCCTACAACCTTGCCACCCTTCACCAAGAAGGGTAAAGCAGCCCTAAACAATCGACGAAAAATCCCTCCCAATCCATAACCTTTTTGAAATGACACACCTTCGTAATATGGAACTCCAGACCCCGTATGATTCGTGTAATGGTCTTCAAACTTTTTTGTACAACACACGTAGGGTACTTTCATGATGTGACTCATTTCCTTAACATATAGTAAATGATTTCTATTCTGTGATGTACTGCGTATTTATAGTATTTGCCGCATGCGGAAATGCAGAACAACAATCACTTTACCTCTTTCGAAAGGCACTAGAGCACCTGAGTTTAGACGAATTTCGATTTCAATAGTGTGAAAAGATTGACGTATAACGGGAACGTAGTGAGGTCTATCGTAATGAGCACTCACAACATCACCGTCAGTTCCAGATATTCGGACGATTCTTAAAAGAGGAGCTTCTACGTGACCTACCACCACAGGTTGTACAATATCACTGTAAACGTAAAAAAAGGGAAATGCTGCCTGTGGATCGGCTACGAAAGAACTTTCTTCAGTCCCGCTCACGAGCTGAGAACGAAATCCTAACACGTCGCTCAAACCTTCTTGCAGAATCACTTTCGCATTGTTTTGAGTTTTTATTTTCACTCGTTTATTATTAGCATTGAATTTAAAGGAAATTTTGCCTTCGTGTGAAGGAAGTAACATAGATTTTAAAATTTCGGGAACCGATTCGTAATAACCGGGGGGCAACTTTCTTGTTACTAACTTCCCGTCTCCTAAATCAAACCCAAATATATTATTATTTTCATTTATGTTATACCAAGTATGCGGATAAATTATTTCGGCCAATCCGACTTCCCACTTGCCGTCTAAAAGAATGGGTGTAGGTAGTTGCGTAACGAAACTTGAAATTTTGTTATTTGGAAAATAATGCAGAGAACTGTCGGACGGTAGTGTCACATAGAAAGACATGTTTTGCTAATGAATGATACCTGGCTCGCAAAGTGTATTTATAGCATTTTCACATCACTGACCCACTTGTTAAATTTTTCTGGATATCCTAGGAATTTCACAAAATATTCTAATTTCCCCTTTCTTTTTCTTTTCTTTAAAACTTTTTCCACTGGGTAATAACCGGAATCTGTAACCTTTTGTATTTCCTTTTCGTAAAAAGTGCCTTCGATAACCTCACCTTTGAGATCTTTCAGCATATAAACGATAGGATTTCTGGGTATAACTTTGTAGATTGTAAATATTTCCATAGACCAATTATTTTCGTAACCTTTCTCAAATCTCCCTTTCCATTTACTGATACGCACTTAATCATTTATTTTAAACATGGGCTGTTTGACATTTGGTTCGCTCATGTCGCCATACAGGTTTTGCCATACTTTGGCTTGATTATCAATACTTACATTCAAAGGCTCCATCTTAATGCTTCGGTGCCACGTCTGATTATAACTAGATATAAGTTTATCTATTACATCTAAGTACTTTCGAGTATTGTACTCCGTGAAATATTTCGTCATTTTAGACATCAAAGTTCTATGAAAACGTTCGACAATGCTGGCTTTCGTTTCATTATTAGTCGTAAAAAAGTGAACATTCATTTTTTTAAAATAATTTTGTACAGTTTTATTTTTGAATTCTGTTCCTTTGTCCGTTTGCAGTGATATAGGTTTCCTTTCTCTAAATATTTTTTCGAAACCTTTTAGTATGCTATGACTCGTTTTATCTCTTAAGGGTATTGCCCACGCATATTTTGAAAACACATCTATACATGTTAAAAGATATTTATAACCATTATTATACTGACTTAAAGATTGCAAGTCTAATAGATCTGCTTGAAACTGTTCATCTATTCCCCCTACTATGACCCGATTCCTCTTAAACTTTCGTCTTGCGGTTTTATGTAAAGTATAAGAATCTTTAGTTTCTAACCATTGTTTGATATCTTTCTTTTTAACACGATTTCCTAAAGCTCTATACAATGCATTTACACCTCCAAAACTTGCAGGTTTTTCAGGATTTTTATACATATATTCGATAGACATTCCTACATATGCGCGTTAACTGGTACAAGCATGCAATGAAATGAAAAGGAACGTTCAAGTACTTATATACAAGCAAAATAAATGTGGTCATAAAACAGAAGAAAAAAAAATTCAAAATATATTCATTCAGTTCATTCAAACGAAAAAAAAAAATTGTACCAAGCAAATATCCAGTTCCTGAACCTTATGCGAAGAAATCAAATAAATATCTGCCAATTAATTCAGATTAAAATATATTCATTCAAACGAAAAAAAAAATGTACTAAGCAAATATCCAATCCAACTTCTCGCGGGAAAGAATCTTTTATTCAAATTACATTTCTTCTAATTTATGTAAAAAATCTTTTAATTTATCTTCAGTAAAAATACTTTTAATTATTTATTCCAATTATATTCATTTACCTAGAATAGCACTTGTCTACCAACACAACGAGCTTATCGCTTCGTAAATAACAATACCAAAGATAACGGGTGGGGTGCCTTATCGATACAGTAGGTACACAATGATAACCTTATCAGCATATTCAGACCAACACGGCCAGAAGGGGGCGGGGGGGAGTATGACGTCACTTCCGCCCCGTGTAGACGGGCGCTTACTACTATGGGTGGGGAGCAAGTGGTGACGGCGCTGTAATGAAAAGCATAAAG